>JAAOAY010000279.1:0-75695 GCA_013396255.1 Fusarium sp. NRRL 25303 | reverse complement strand
TGGTAACTCCCCCCCTCCCTCCCCATTACTCTTCTAACATCCCCAGGACCCCGCCAAACTGCCTCTTCGAAGTCGATGACTTCGAATCAGACTGGCTCTTCCGCCAACCCTTCGACTTTATCCACGCACGCGAACTAGAAGGCTGCATCAGCAACAACGCTCAATTCTTCACCCGCGCTCTGCAGAGTTTAGCGCCTGGTGGGTATCTCGAAATGCAGGCTGTTCACTCCGAGTTCAAATCTGACGATAACACAAAAGATAGAGCGGAAAATGCGCTGCTTTGGATGAAGACTATGGTTGAGGGGTCTGCGAAGTTTGGGAAGCCGTTGAATGTAGCGCCGGAGTGGAAGAAGGAGATGGAGGATGCTGGGTTTGTGGATGTTGAGCAAAAGATTCTCAAGGTAAGTGCTTTCGTTATTTTTGAGATGCTTACTGATGGTTAGATAGGTCCCCATTGGATCTTGGCCTAGAGACCCGAAGCTCAAAGAGATTGGCAAGTTTCAGTCTGTTCAGGAAGCGCAGGTCATTACGTCGTATACACCTGGTATCTTCTCGCGTGTTCTTGGGTGGAGTGATGAGGAGATTCAGGTGTTCATGGCTAAGGTGAAGAAGGATCTTTCTGATCCGAGTATTCACCTTTATCTTCCTGTTTACTTCATCTGGGGAAGAAAGCCGGAGTAACAAGCTGGGTTCCGTTACATCCATTGAAAGCACGGGAAGAGTCGATATGCGTAGTCTAACACTGTGAAAGAGCATTTGTCCGGTTAAAACCTCGTGGCTGTATATACTGAAAATAAAGGTCAACTTATTTTTATCTTACCGCCAAGGATTTCATTGTATCAATTTCTAGGCCGCAGCCTTTATTACGACTTATTCCCTTTGGTTTGTATTTCTTGTTGACCCCCGTGCCTTCTGATGTTGATGCTGATAAGATAAGGCTTATCGGAGGTCTATGAATCTGGGTTATCGGCCATCTTCAGCTACCCTTTGAGAACTGGTATTTTGTTTCCGTGTACTGATCCATTGACAACGTTAGCAGCGAGCAAGAAACATATGCAAACGTCGGCTGGCTTTTCTGTTTAATCATAGGTGATATTGAGCTCATAAGTAGTATTCGTCACCGGCACCACAAAAGAGTCAAGGTAAGTTGGTTGCTGATACGCATCATCTTCTTTTTTCTTAACCAGCGACCCCTGTGTATCGCGTTCTCAATTTTCCCCACTGCTTCAAATAACTTATGCGATTATTATTAAGATCATCCCCATATTTAGGCCCTTTGGCCACGTTTCTATCGATCGCCTTGAACCATATGCTACCAGAACAAAGACATTGAGCTCACATCCAATAAGCATGGAGGCATGAACCTTTAGTGGATCACCCCAACATTCGTGGGGGGTGCTTGGATAAAGATCTCTTGGTGTCCATTAACGGCTTCAATCGGTCGCCTGTTTGTCGGAGTATTGCTAGTCCAAATTGAAATGCAAATATTTAAGAGCCCATATTTGGTACGAACCTTTTAGGCCTTAACCAGATTTAGCGGATCAAATTGGTGCTAGTGTCGCAAACCTTCTCATCATGAGTATGCTATCTTTCGCTACTTTCGCGATCGACAGCCATTCGGGATGTTGATGCTCATGGAGCCATTCTTAAAAGAGGGTTTCACCCCCATTCAGCTGCATTTTGTCTACAGGCTTTCTCCTCTGATAGATTGGGTAGCACAGATGCAGGAACATTACGCCATCCGCGACGCGTAACCCAACGTGGCCTCAATCGCGGCACTTGCAGACATTGGGGGCAATCGTGGGGGATTGCGCCATCAAGAGGCTCAGCAGACTCAAGCGTAATTAAAACAAGTCAAAAGACAAGCTTAATACCTTAAAATGACCGTCCGATAGGTGGATAATCGTTCACGACTGTCATCGCGCCAAGCTCATTCGTATATGCGGCTATCAATCTCCCCAACGGTGAACCGTCAGTACTTCCCAATTCGGCCCAGCACAAATGAACAGTTCGGACGAAAACTCAACGGGCAAACATCTTGACTTCGCTGATCGTTCATCCCATCGTATCCGGTTGGCGGAGAATAACGGTCCGCCGGCATAATCCGCGGTGAATGTAACTGTGCACGGTAATTGACCTAATCAATATGAAACGTCCGTCTTCCAAAAAAAAGATAATGGATAAGCTCAAGGTTAAAGAATTAAGCTTATTGGTTAGAGCATCTGCTAGAACACGGAGAAAATCCCCTTTCCAAAATGAACAGTGGATCGCATCGGATGTTACAACGTTGTTTAAATACCTAGTTCAACGCCCAGGTAATTGAATCGGCATCGACTTCGACAATCTCATCGCTCACCATGAAGTTCCAGACCCTCCTCACCGTGGCCTCGGCCAACCTCGTCCTCGCAAACAACCTCCTCGCCACGACCGCCGACTCATGGATCCGCAACAACCGCGAGACCCAGCGCGCATACTGGTACGGCCGCGCTGTCGTCTACGAGGGCATCGAAGCGACCATCGAGCTGACCAAGAACAAGACCCTGCTCGCATGGTACCGCGACCAGATGGACGATGTGGTGTACCCCAACGGCACCATCATCAACTATGACTTGACAAAGTACTCGCTTGACAACTACCGCATCGGCTTGAATTTGCTGTACTGGTACAAGCAGACCGGTGAGGAGAAGTACAAGGTCGCTGCGGATTTCATCCGTGATAGAATCAACCAGCATCCTAGGACTCCCACTGGTGGGTTCTGGCATCGCTCGCCGACGTATCCGGATCAGATGTGGCTGGATGGCATTTTCATGTGCGATAGCTTCTACGCTGAGTGGACTGCTGAGTTCGATGCCAAGAACACTACTGCCTGGGATGACATTGTCCTTCAGTGGGATAAGATCCAGGAAGTCACCATCGACAAGGAAACCGGCCTTCCCGTCCACGGCTTCGACGAGAGCAAGACCGCTGTCTGGGCTGACCCCGAGACGGGCGCTTCCCCCATCGTTTGGTCCCGCGCCGTCGGCTGGTACATCTGGTCGCTCATCGAAGTCCTCGACGTCTTCCCCAAGTCTCACCCCGGCTACAAGCGCCTCGTCACTTACTACAAGGATCTCTCCTCCGCTCTCCTCCGCGCCCAGGGTCACGAGTCTCAACTCTGGGAACTCGTAATGAACAAGGAGTATGAGGGCGTAGAGGGTAACTACATTGAAAGCTCCGCCTCCGCCATGTTCACCTACGGCTGGCTGGCTGGTCTTCGACGCGGACTTCTCGATAGGAAGACGTACACCAAGCCCGCTACGCAGGCTTACAAGCGCCTCATCCGGGACTTTGTGACCAAGAACAACAATGGAACCATTACCTGGGAGGGAACCGTTGAGGTTGGATCGTTGAACAGTGATGCTTCGTTCGAGGTGAGTTTTTCTCGTGTGATTATGTGGATTTGGCTGACTTTTGTAGTACTACACTGAGGTTCCCGTTGTTCCTAACGATACTCGCGGTATGGGACCTTTCATGATGGCCATTTATGAGTGGGAGCGTCGCAGCAAATAAGCGCATGACGGAATGATTTATAGACGTTAGACTATAGATTGAGATAGAGTTGATGACCGATAACTTTTAGTGTACATATTTTATTTTAGTGCTCTTAGCACGTACATTTACTCACTTTACGTCCCGACTTCAGCGTGATTTTTACTGCGTTGATCCTGCATAACTGTTGCGTCTTCAGCATCATGTCATGATGAGTTGGCGGCGCGTCTCTGTTAGCGTGTTGATCGCTGAGGCTTGAAATGGACACGCGACGGATTGGCATACGCCCGTTTATTTCCGGAGATTGATAAGGTCTACGATTGGCTCGCTGCCGTTTTCGCTATTAGACTCTAATATCATTCCATACTGAATCTTGATGCTTTCACAAGTCACTGACGAGCACAATGTGGTTTTATGAGTCTCACGTCTTAGATGCGACATGAGAATTGGTTCTGACGTCAGAATGGGAAGCGATACCATTAGCTCGTGAGCTATCAATTGCAGATTCGCATTCCATCTCCCCATAGAAAAAATAATACCAGAAACCATCGATTCAGTTCTCCTTCGTAGCCTCTTAAATTACAGCGAATATTGAGCTATCATAAAAGACACAAGCAATCACATTCCGACGATTGCACATTCCAGCCCTCGTCAAATTACGTCATGGCCCGCATCCGTCATACGTCATGTCTCTCCGTCATCTTTCAGCCTCGTATATCTCAATCCTTCTCAACAACACAATCTCACCAAATCATCATCCACAATGGCAGAAGTAGCAGCAGGTGTCATCGCAGTCGAGCAAGTCGTCTCAACCGGCCTTGAAGTCGGCGCCGCAGCGACTGTAGCTCGTCCCACGCAGCCTCTCACTGCAGTCTTGAGCCAAATCGCTACAACCCCGAAGGAGGATAACTCGTATGTCCCTCCCGTCGTGGCTATGAATGGGGCTAATGAGAGTAGACTGTCCCTTGCGAGATCTCACCACAGTGTCAGTGTCATCGATGGGAAAGCGTACATCTTTGGCGGCAAGAAAGAGGACGGTAAACTGTGCAACAACGACATCCACGCTGTATCAATCGGCGATCACCAAGGCGAAGGCGAATACGCATGCTATCCCGCAGTAGGCGATGAAGGCCAAATCCCCTCCCCACGCATCAACCACGCCTCCTGCACGCGCCGCGACACACTCATCATCCACGGCGGCCAAAACAGCGATGACGAACCCGTCGACGATGAATTCACCCTCTGGGAATGGGAGCCCAGATCCGCGCGATGGTCTTCTATAACCGCTGCTGGAAAAGCGCCCCAATCGCGCTACAGACATCAGATCTTCTACGATGCCAAGAAGGATAATCTTGTTCTTCATGGGGGGTATGAGAATGGGCAGCGGACTAAGACAACGTGGTTATTTGACTTTACGACGCGTCTTTGGCATCCTTTGCCTGATGCTCCTGCTGAGCCTTTGGCGGCGCAGTTTGTTGAGGGGACGCTCTACGCTATTAGTGCTGAGTCGGATGTTCATGGGTCAGTGCACTATATCAAGACTGGTACAATCCAGGATGAATCTCTCGACGCGCTTCCAGAGTGGACAACAGTTGACTTCCCCTCCAACCCTCTCGTCCCTGGTCCACGCCCCCGCGTCGGCAGCGCTTTAATCCCCGTAACAACCGGCCACGGACGGCGCTACCTGCTCTATCTTCTCGGCAGCCGCCAAGATGCATCGATCTCTAGTGATAAAGCCTACACCGAGGAACACCCGTTCTACTCCGACATGTGGACTCTTCAACTTCCCTCTGATGATTATAGTGCTACACGGGTCAAGGATGCTATTCGCGAAACGATCCCGGGTGTTCAGTCGGGAGCGTTTAGTTGGCATGAGCTTGAGATTGCGCCGGCGGAGATGACGCAGGAGGCGGGTAAGGTGCACCCAGGACCAAGGGGGTTCTTTGGGGCTGATGGGTGTTTGGATGGGAAGGGAGTGCTGATGTGGGGAGGCGTTAATGCGAAGGGGGAGACTGAGGCTGATGGATGGCTGCTGAAGATTTCTTAGAGGCCTTCGCAGTGTATGAAAACTGGGACAAGGCAAATGACGAAGAGTGAGGGCGAATTAGTCAACAGTGTATCTTGAGATGGAAAAGAAAAAGAAATGCATTTCAAAATGACCAGAATATGCTATTATAGAGGCCGTTCTCACATTATCTGAAGTTATATCGACGACATTGAATGACTACATTATGCCGTAAATTCTAACCAATGACGTATTGCCTTAGTCATCACAAAACTCATCATGAGACCCTTGGTGGTCAGACTTTCAACCTTGACCGTCTCATCCCTACACCACCAACAAAATGAAACGCGCTCTAATTACATCAAGCCTCCGGGCAAATGCAACAAGACGAGCACTTCACACAATCGCTCCACGTGCCTTACCAAATGCACCCGACACCACGGCACCTCAGCCAAGCCAAGGTCGATCAAGAACAACAGATGCGTCAAGCAAAGAAGCGTCAACGGCGCCTCGGAAAAAGACGAGTGCAGAACTAGATCAGGAACTCAGGGAGAAATTGGAGGGTATGTCTGGTGATGGAGGAGGTGCGGGCGTAGAGTATGAGAATGGCCGGGCGGAGGGATTGAAGAGAGGCGTCAAGTCGAATATGTTCCGAGTGATATAATGCGGCTACGGAGATAATTGGAGGCCAGTCTTTGGGGATATGATGTACTTTGGGAGGAAGTTGTAAAAGATCTGGTATTTACATGAAGCTTTCAGAACTGGATCGACACGTTGTTCTGTCGTGGACTCCTATCAAGACTTCTAGTCAATATCTCAGTTCTTGTTCTGTCAATACGATTCAAGTTATGCTTTTCGTAAATGCAACGTCACGTCAGACCTTCTGGACATTATCGCTAGTGATGCTGGCCGTTCATGGACGCTTACTGGGTACCGTTTAATACGAGCCTAGCTAACCTACTTCATGACTCTTCACTGAGTACTCATAGCGCGAAGATGAAGAAGCCAATACGAGACAGATGATATTCACATGGTTCAAAACGGCTAATCGGCTCCCAAACAGTCTTGGCCAGCCAATCTCACGATTCATTGGCTATTTGGGTCCCAAAATAAACGATGAATCCTTCGGCGAAGGCACAGAGAAACTAAGCTTCAATTCGTGAACCTCATTCGCTGGGTTTTATCGTCCCCTGTTTGTTAATTTCCAGACCCATTCTTCAACCAATCAACGTCTGTACCGGCTAAGTTCAATCAGGGGCGTCAATGCCTTACTTAAATCCACGATATTCGCTCTGACAATTGCGCATAAAATACCAGTATCGACAAAATGACTCGTCTATCTAACGTGTTGATGCTTCTTAGCGTCGTGGGTAGCTTTACGGCTGCTCAGTACGATCAGGAGAAGCAGAACAAGGATGCTACATGCAACGTGAGTTAGTTCTATAACCTGAGGGTAACGGCGCTAATAATAGTGTAGAATAATTGTTTCTTCAAGTATTTCACCAATAAATGCAACGCCGACAACCCAGCGTGTGTATGCACACTCAAAGACATGCGCGAGAAGTTCTTCTGCTGCATCGCTGAGAATTGCGCCGACAACGTTCTACCAGGTAATACCTCCCTATAAAATGACAAACTGTGACTAATTTAAGTACAGAGCAAATTGAGAGATCTTCAAATGATTGCGATGCTCACGGTATCCCTTTCACTTTCGACGCTGAGGCTGTTTGTGGAATTAAATTGCCTGTTTCATCCACTGTCTCGGTTTCGGTTACTACCTCGGAAGCTACTACTGTTACCAAGGCCAAGGCTTCTGAGACTGCGACTACAGCTGAGGAAGAGTCAATAACGGCGATTACTACAGCTTCAGGTACTGAAAGCTCGGCGGCAAGTCAGACTACTTCTGCGGCTGCAGCTACTGTCACGGAGAATAGCGGTTCTAAGGCGAAGGGTATGGTTGCGGCGGCGGCTATTGCACTTGGTGTGTTTATCTAATATCTTGTCATATCTGCGTCAGATTGAATGAGGCTTGTCTCGTAATTAAATCGATACTGCTGTCCTGGCCAGCCTGTAGGCGAGGGAACATTAAGGATCACTAATTGACATCAGCTTATACCGCGAATCTATGTGAACTTGGTTAAAAATATGTATATAATGAAATATTGGCGAGGAGACTTCTCTATCTAGAGTATAGCCGTTGACGACGAATGTACCCGTGGCGTAGTCGCTGTTGGGTTGTTGAAGTAGACTAAGCGACTAGGGGACTTCGCACTTTGAGTGGGCCGGTCACGTCAACACCTTGGCCGCACTGTCAATGACTTCTTCTAACGGGCATAAGCTTAAGAGCAGGCGAACTGTAACGGTGTATTTTCATGCCTGTCAAGCCCGTGTTCGGGAACAAGAACGGGTTTTGTAGGGGGGGATTCGCCAATTGGAGTGTTTTGAGATACACCATTCTGTAGGTCATGGGAGATGCCAAGGTAATAGATGTGAACATCCATTCTGACTCAAAAGGACTATGGATGTAGCACATATTAATGCTCTCCGTCTCAGACTATTAAGAATATAATAGGCTAGCACAGTCGTGATTAATTTGCTTCATATTAATTGGCTCCTTGGGTACAAAGTCTCGACGCTGCCTTATGCCTAAGAGAAAGCTTTACAAACTGACTTGGATTAACCGCAATTACATTTACATGTCTTCGGCGAACGGTGCATTATCTCATAGTTGTATTGATTGGTGATGACCGTAATATTGCACGAAAAACTGTATTCTCTGTGATCATGATATGGACCTGCTCTCAAAGGCTGTCGGTACACGTGACGGATCTGTTCACTGCAGCGACGAGTTTAACGGCAGGGTAGGTATAGGTATATTTGTCATTTCAACCTATCAGATCAAGTCCCTTTGAGTGCATAATAACTACTTCAAGTGTTCTGCTTGCTGTAGCGCTGAACATAAATAAATGGAATTGGACAGCGTTCGGCGAGCGAACAGACATCTCAGCAGGCAGCAATAAAGACCAAGACTTGTTATTGGAACTGGGATTTTCCGTTTGGTGTTCGTTTGTACATATGACGCAGGGAATAATGGGCCAGCTGGCGCTGGCACTGGCGTCTCACGTACCCAGGCTCCATCTAATTCCATCTCTGTCTCACAGCTGACCTCTTCTGCATTTCGCATTCGTCTTCGAAATCCCATAACTCTCCTTCTTCACACGCTATTCATCAACGACATCTCAAGATATCGATATCCATCATCAAATTCTTCACAACACTCACCAACATCTCAAGTTATTGAGATCTATCATCAAAGCCTCCCGTCCCCTGACGGGACTACGCATACTTCATATTCACCAAAGCCCTTTTCTATCCTTCACCTCCTTGGTATGTCTCATCAAACCCTCCTGGTCTTCCCCTCTGACGGTGCGACAGTTTACTCTAGCCAATACCCAACGGACGCCTAAATACGGTACACCAAGACCAACCAGCCCTCGTGTTCATTTGTTTGCAGCCAATCCCTCGAACCTCAAGACGCTCAGCCGGACCTAACATCAAGATGAATGAACAAGACTTTGTCTGTTTGTGGCCAGGCTCGATCCCAGTTGTGCCAATCGCGGCAGGGGGTGAGCTATGGCGTCCATGGTTGTGTAACTGGGGAATCCCTCCCACTTCAGATATTCCTCCTCAAGACGGGTCTCAAGAGATGCATGCCAACTCTCCTGAGGATGAAGAAAACCTAGTTATCAAGGCTGAGCCTTCGTCGCCGGATACCCTGGCGGCACCCGAGTCACCTCGATCGCCATATCTCTACGACATTCCGCCCTTTCGTCGCTCACAAAGCCCCTCTCCACTCAATCTTGTAGAGGCAGTTATCGACTCTACTGAGAATGAAGCAACTGTCACTGTGAAGCCGGAGCCTTGGTCTCCAGAAACTGTCCAAGATGTCGTGGAGGTACCCCGATCTCCGGGATCTCCCTCACTATATGACATCCCCCGCTTCTACGCCGCACCCGACCTATCCCCTCCCCAGCCATCCCCCGAAGATATGGAACGACCCATCTCATCTCGCGCGCCCTCGCCTCGAACCAGTCCCCAGCGAAACACCCTCGGAGGCCGCATCAACGGTCGTGGCATCCGCCGCAATCTCCAATTCTTCATCAATCGTGGTGACCAGCGACGCGCGATTAGCCACGCCCAAATGCTCCGTCGCCGTCGAATGCAAGAGGAGCAATTCGGGATCCGACAGTATCAGCGTCATTTGAACGGGCTCCAGCGTCAGCATGAGCAGCGACTGCGTGACAGTGAGAATGCGCCGTGCAATAGCATTCCTGTGTCGCGGGGACGTCTGTATCATGGTGCGCCGCGGTTTGTGGAGAGATTCAGCGTTCGAGATGAAGAGGATCGTGGTTGTTGGAGTCCCTTTGACTTGTACTAAGGCATATGGAGCATGTTGATTGGTTGATGATGCCTACTGTATTACCCTTTACGGTGAAGCGTAGCCTCACGGGATGATTGCTTGAGAGATTGAAGAGAGACTACCTTGAAATTGGAGTAAGTACACGATATTGCTGATTGCTTTTTGCAGGAAAAAGAATGGTTGAGCACCGAGAACTTGGTATTGGTCAGATGAGGCGATGTACTGGTTTGGCACTATGAACGTTACAGGAATGGCATGTCTTTATGAGAAACGACCAATGAGTCACGAGATAATGCGTTGGTAGTATGAATGAGACCAGACTAATTGTTTTTAAATTGACTGCTATGCAATGCGATACTTTTCAGCAACCTATAAACGGTTGGCAATCTCTTCTAGCAACTGCAACTCTTCCTGCATGAGGAACAAATTCTGCGGCAGCACCAAGCTTCCCCCAGGCTTCATAATAATTTCCCTCCCATCATGCCTCTCATGCCTCTCCGAATCACTCTCTTCCGTTGCCCTCCCCTTCTCCTCATCAACACTCTCCCTCTGCGCTTCCGTCTTAGCCCCCCTCAAGTCCTCAGGTGTCCACCAATAAACCGGATACGCGCGCTGAATGTTATTAACCAGCAGCGCAACGCCAAACATGATGGTGCAGTTGAACAACACCACGGGAATAAAGAACCAGCCGAGATCGAGGAGGCGGTTGTCGACAACGGCGAGGAGACCCGTTGCGCCGGCAGGGGGATGGATGGTTTTTGTTAGGGCCATTATGGATGTTACGGTCGCGCAGGATATGGCACCGCCGAGCCATTGGATGGAGTGGAAATTTGAGCTGAGGAGGAAAAGCTTTCCTATGCTGACGCCTATTGTTGCGGCGATGAGTTGGCCACCGAAGAAATTTCGTGGTTGGGCGAGGGGAGATTCGATGGCATAGAACTCGAGAACAGCGCCAGCGCCCTGCAACATTAGCATCAACATTCATCAAGCTATAGTAGGAAATAACTTACAAAAGATCCAACAATAATTGGAGCGCCTCGTTCGACAAAAGAGGGAATGCGCTCCGATGCCAATTCAATTACTGAGAGGGCGATGAATATTCCGATAAATGCCCATATCACGGGTAGGACTGTCCCAATGCTCTTTGGTTTGTCGCGTCGGTGTCCAAAAATGTATGCGACGGGATATGGGATATGCTGCCATGGTGGTGATGGAATAAATGGATTGAGGTATCGATCGATATCGAAAGTCCACAATGTCGGGTTGAGGCGCGACATGAGATCTGAGATGATCTGATCTCAGATGAAAAATCCGGGGTAATCAGGCGATGTACGAGAAACGCGGCTCAAAATAATGAAAGAAGTAAAAGTGAGATGAGACCAGGAAATATGACGTAAAATTAGTAATAATGGCGTCTGTTTGTCCCAGCGCGTGTCCAAACTCTGCTCAATGAATGCCTGACGATGCCCTCAGCGAAAAAGGGCAGGCCTACGCCCTTATACCACTGGCCCAAGCCGCGGAGATGCACCAAATGAACACCATAGCCTTCCATAATTCCGAAAAAATGCCAGCAAAAAGCACAGGGCAAAAAAAGTGAGTAATACGTTCCAAGGCCGTTTGAGCCGGGCTCGCTTTGTTATTGGCATCTTCGCGAGACGATTTCGTAACAGAAATTCAACTTCGCGGTTAATTGTGGATCATTTCCCCATAGTTTCCTATTCTGGTTGGACAGCTTTGCTCACGGGGTTTGTTCGGTATTGGGAGGTTCCGAAATTATGACATAATAAGAATTTGGGCTGGTATTATTTATCCCCTTGATTGCCGAGGGAAAGAATTTGATCTGTGACTGAAACATTTGTGGACATGCTATTGTGATCGGATACAATGACATTCACGATCATCATTACAAATCTATTCAATTGTGGCTAGGAGAGGATCGCTTTATTTTTGGACACTGTTTTTGCCGACTTGCGCATCGTGTTACCGAAGTTTGCCTGTACAGCCGGGTTACCCGTCAGACCATAATCGCCGAGGAGATGCAGGTACATTTCGGCTTGTCACAGCTTGAGATGTTCCAAGCGAAACAGATGGCAAGATTTGGATCTCGGGAATACGGTGCTATGCGGAACTCCCGGATGACGTGCGTGCGATTGGATGTGACGATTTGACGGGACGTGACTCGAGTATAAATATGCGGGACACTTGCTTCAGTTGGCTCAGATACAATCTTGACGAAAGAGGGCAGATGCTATGCCCATTTACTGTGCAGGATGATTAACGCGACACGACTGGATAGCGATTGACTTGAGACTGTTGGAAGATAACCAGGAATTGATGCATCACGTATGTAGTAGCTGAACGCGACGCGACATTCCCAGTTCACGTGGGTCTTGACTGGGACGGACATCACGGTCTTTCACCAATACGTCATTGACGTAAGTTATGGCTTCCAACGAGAACCATAGAGCTGTTGGGTAGTTCATATGCTCGTTCAAAAGCTATGAAGGTCTAGTAACATGTCAAATACTCAGACATTACTGTGGCGAGCGAGCTTGCAAATATTGCATGTACGAATCAAGTCTCAGAATATCAGAGGCCAAAGACATCACTCATGAACCCAATAGTATAAAATAACAAAGCATAAATTGCACAACTAAAAGCTAAGATCTACCAACACTTCATACTCCAGCAAGAGCTCGAGATAGCCAGAGTACAAATCCCCCCAATCAAGTCTATTTATTCTTGACAACCTCAAAACCCTTCATAGTATCAAGCGCCTCGCGAATCTCAATCTTGTACGCAGGAATACCACCAGAGTAACAAACAGGCTCGTAAATCTTACCAGGGATAGAGCCGCCCATGTATCTATTCATATCGTCAGCAAAGCTCATTCTTTTTGTGCGGTGTAGGTGACTTACGTGGAGCGAGTGGTGGGGAAGAGGGTCCTGTTGTTGAGCTCGACGATGTGCTTCTTCCATTCCTCGCCGGCCTTTTTGGAGGGGTTGATGTACTTGATGTCGTTGAGCTTGATCTTGTCGATGGCATCGACGATCCAGCGGCCTTGGACGGCGACGGATGTAGCTGGGGTTGGTTAGTGAGGAAGACAGTACTGGTGACAGAGCACTTACGGCCGTTGCTGAGAAGGGTTGGGCCGTGGGGACCGTAGATATGAAACATGTTGGGGTAACCGGGGGTAGTGACGCCGAGGTAGGTCTGTACATGTTAGAGCTGATATGAAGAGTCGAGGGGAGATACATACCGTCGCGCCAGTCTTCCATTCCTTCTCGAGTTCAGCGCCCTCAATGCTCTGAAGACCAAGCTGCGTCATCACTAAAACCATTAGCATACTCAAACTTCTATCATGAAACCGTACTCACCACCAGTGACGACATCCTATCAACGTTAGCGTCTCTCCACCACCAAGACTTTTGGGTGTGACTTACAAATCCTGTCGCAACAGCAATGACATCGAATTCATGATGCGTCCCGTCCTCCAGCGTAATACCCGTCTCGGTAAATTCCTTGATCGCATTGTTCTTGATATCGACAACATCCACATTCTCCCTGTTGAACTGCTCGTAGTAGTCATACTCCAAGCACGGGCGCTTGATGCCAAAGTAATGAGGCATGTTCTCTACCGTCGGCGCAAGAAGATCCCGCTTCTTAGGGTCACCGATCCTGTTGCGCGTCTTCTTGGCCCAGAACTTGTACGACTCCTTATTCGCTTCCGCATTGAACAGGTTGTCCTTGTACACAGCAACCCAGTATCTGAAACCGCCATCCTTCCAGACCTGCTCATACAGAGCCTCGCGATCCTCAGGCGTATCATCAAAGGTGTTCTTCTCATACCAGTCGTAGTGGAAGCCTGCAAAGTTCTCCTCGCGGTAGCGGAACAGCTCGGGGTAGAACTTCTTGGCCTGGTTCTGCTCCTCGGCGGAGGGGTACTTGCGGCGCATGGGGACGGCAAGGTTGGGGGTTCGCTGGAAGACCTTGAGATGACCGGCCTCGGGACCCCAGGCTTGCGTGATCTGCACGCCTGAGGCGCCGGTGCCGATGATGGCGCAGCGCTTGTTGGTGACGTCGACCTTTTCGTCGGGCCAGAAGGAGGAGTGGTGGATTATGCCCTTGAACTTGTCCATGCCGGGCCAGTCGGGAATGTATCGACGGGCAGCCTATCAGGTTAGTCTCAACTCGCTGTAGATGATTTCAAGGAGACTTACGAAGCCGGTTCCGAGGACGAGATACTTGGCTTTGGCGACGCGACCGTCTGCAGTGCGGATATGCCAGCGACCGCTCTCGGTATCGAACTTGCCGCCTACAACAACGGTGTTGAACGCAATATCCTTCTTGATGTCAAGGACCTTGTCGACATGATCAAAGTAAGCGCGAAGATCAGCGTAGGTAGGATAGTTGCAAGGCCAAGTCCAGGTATCGTAAACCTCAGGCCAGCTGAATTCGTATTCAGGCACTTCGGAGTCGACACCAGCACCAGGATAGCAATTCCACCGCCAAGTGCCCTATTCCGTCAGTCTTCAATTGTCAGATTGGTAGTGATTTACTTACTCCAGTATCGTTGCCGGCTTCGTAAACAACAGTCTTGTAGCCACGGTCTCGCAGGGTCTTGAGCATGAAGATACCAGCAAAGCCAGCACCGACGACGAGAGCGTCTACTTCGAGATTATCGGCATAGACACCTTGATCGCCATGATGCTCGACGGAGTAATCCGTAAGCTCAGTGTTGAACTTCTTGTGAACTGGAATCTGCTCGCCCATTGTGAACTATCGTTTAAAAGAGGAGTAATGCTTGAGATGAAAAGACTTGCTTGTGATGAGAGAACAATTTACTTTACAGGAAATACAACCAGTTTATAAACACAATTCGTCCGTCATATGCATGTTGGTCCTGCATCTCATCAAATCGAAACACCTTGCATCTCCGTGAAACTCTACAGTAGCATCATGTGAAAGCAACCGGCCTCCGTTCCGCCCTGCGTAACTGCGTACCCGCATCCGCCTCGTCACGTCTCCACGTCCAGCTCGCTCCTGTCCATGCAATGCCACCAAACGAGACACAGCAAGGTTACAGCACGTCGTCTTCCCCGCACGCTCTACCCCGGATCGAACCCCACGGGGCCTCGGACGCCATGAACTGCCGAGCGCACGCGGCGCCGCATCCTCAGTAAATCCAGGGCCTTTTTATTTATGTTTTTACCCCTCGTCTGTGCACTCGTATCTGCGGATGCGGGTCCGCAAGCTTAGGGAAGGGATCTACGCTGGAATCCTTGGTGTTTTTGGTCAACAGAACTCAGTTAGATTGCGCGAGGGCGGGGTTGAGGTTGAATAGAGTAAGGTGCTGTATGCGGGTGTTAGCCTGTCATATGACTTAATAACCTTTGTGAGCTGGCGCGGGCCACGAGCCAAGGCTGCACTATCTTAGAATCAAGGCGCCATTGCGACTAGCAGTATAAATAGATAGCTTCACTAGGCGTAGGTATTGCAGACAGTTCTGTGACAATTGATCAACCCCCATTCAAACCTCACATTACGTTGTATTGCCCCAACATGCCTATTACCGCCCAAGCGACATCCAAGCTGCGCAGCATAATCGACGATGCATGCGCCGACCAAAAGACCGGTATTCCCGGTACCACGGTCGTATTGGTCGACAAATCCGGCGAGATATTCGCGCATTCAGCGGGTACGCGCGGTGTCGGGAGCAATGAGCCCATGACGCTGGACAACGTATTCTGGATCGCTTCGTGCACCAAGATGCTTGCTGGTGTTGCGTGCATGCAGCTCGTCGAGCAGGGAAAGCTGAAGCTCGATGACGGTGAACATTTGGAGAGTCTCGTTCCTGAGCTGAAGAGTCTAAAGGTCTTGAAGCCTGATGGGAGCTTCGAGGACAAGAAGAATCTGATAACGCTGCGAATGCTACTGACGCATACTGCGGGCTTTGGATATACGTTTTTCAATGAGCGGTTGAGGGATTGGAGCCATCCTGCTGGTATTGATGAGTTTTCCGGTCGTATTGAGGATATCGTCAAGCTTCCTCTTCTGTTCCAGCCCGGCGAAGGCTGGGAATACGGTGTAAGTTCAATTGCCGCCTGATCCAACGTCTGCTAACATTCCAGGTCGGAATTGACTGGGCTGGCATCGCGCTTGAACGAGCCAGCGGTCTGCGCCTCAACGATTATCTCCAGAAGAACGTCTTTCAGCCTCTGGGTATCAAAAACATGTCCATGCTTCCCGGTAAGGAAATGCGCGCCAGATTAGCTCACATGCATCAGCGCGACGCAGACGGCACACTGCGAACGCGCGATCATCTCCAGCGTCTTCCTCTCGTGACTGACAACGCGAGCGAAATCGCTTCAATCTTCCATAGCGGCGGCGCGGGAATGTTTGCGCAGCCCCAAGAGTACGGGAGTAAGTACAGATAGTTAATGTTGTGCGGGTGAATGGATGCTGATTTAAACAGAGGTCCTCACTGTTCTGCTCAACGGCGGAACATGTCCCAACACAGGCGCTCAGATCCTCAAGAAGGAAACGGTCGATCTCATGCTGAGTAACAGCATCGAGAAATTCCCCAACTTCAGCCGTCAGCCCATCCCAGCTGCCAAACCAGATCTGACCAACCCAATCGGCGAGCTATACCCCGTCGACGGAAATCCACCCCAGGTACGACGCTCCCTCCCTTCCCCCGCATTTCAGCAGACACACTAACCATTGAAATTGCAGGGCTGGGGATTGACATTCATGCTCACCAATGGAGGCTTCTCAGGGCGATCGAAGAGCACGGTTCAGTGGGCTGGGCTAGCTAATCTCTGGTGGTGGGCTGATCGCGAGCACGGCATTGGAGGGATCGTCTGCACGCAGATTCTGCCGTTTGCTGATGCCAAGGTCTTGGGGCTCTGGGCCGCTGTTGAGACTGAGATTTACAAGGCTGTTTTGTAGATGAGATGAGATTTGAGATCTAAGTTAAGCTAGTTTTGAGTCAGAATCGAAGAGTCAGCTAAGACATTGCGGCGTAGCCCGTTCACAATTCACAGCCTCAGTGCCTCGCGTAAAGTTACACATTGACCTCGATATTGGAAGAGTCTAGAAACTCTGCTCATCTCGATCTACACAACCAATTCATTAAACAAATGAGGCTGTTGA
Organism: Fusarium sp. NRRL 25303; assembly: GCA_013396255.1. Classification (NCBI taxonomy): domain Eukaryota; kingdom Fungi; phylum Ascomycota; class Sordariomycetes; order Hypocreales; family Nectriaceae; genus Fusarium; species Fusarium sp. NRRL 25303. The sequence continues at coordinate 58,587 of JAAOAY010000279.1, read as the reverse complement.
CTAGTCGTAAGCCAACATTTCCCAGGGGTCCCCCCTCCATCCCTCCAAGGCAGCACGAACTTTGACTGGCCGCACTAAACCAAAAGAGCAAAGAACGCGGGGAAACAAGCGCTCGGATCAGTTGGGAATCCGGGGATCCGGAGGGGGGAAGAGGGGACTATATCTGCAAGGGAGGGGAGAGCTTTAACCCAAGTTCCGCCCACTTTTTGTCGCTGATGCAATTTTTTCCACGCTATCATCTCTATTTACTCCAGGACCCCTATATCGACATCATTACAGCACGACCATGAAGAGAACGCAGTATGCCTGCGATCAGTGTAGAAAGTCAAAGAGGGGCTGCGACGCTCCGCCGTTGGAGATCCCGGGAAATATGGACCCCCTCCGCGATGGCAAGATGATTGTAGGCGAGAAGCGTGAGATCCCCGCTCGCTTTAGCAGTCCTTGATAGTGCTGACAGATAGATGGTGTAGCACCTCTGGCTCAATCGTCGCCGTGTTCGTACTGCACCAAGACTCATAAGAAATGTACTATGAACTGGGCGTGGACGCAGATTCAGATCTCTTATGCTCTCGCTGCGGCTGCGCGGGGTGAACCAGGTATTGAATGCATTGTCCCCTCGAGGCGGGACTCAACTTCTACACGACGAGAATCGACATCAACGGAGAATACACGCGATACACCGAATTTTATTGTCCCGGATGATAATAGCTTTGATGTCCAATCAGCAGCGCAATCTTTTGTCTCGCAGTCACTCCCTCCAGTGCCAGTTTTTTCAGAGATCGACACCAGTCTAGACGTCCCCTCATTTCTCGACAATTCACTCGATGCGCTACCATTCGACTTTGTGCCTGAGCAAACAGAGCCCGTTGACGCTAATTTCTACGGGATTCAATTCAAGGATCTCACTGCACCCGAGGAACCGTTAAGCGAGCCCTGGGACTTCTGCAAAGACTCAACGATCTCGCCTGAACTTCAATTCGACGTTGCATCCATGTCGCAGTTCCCTACCGTCAGTCCTACGGAACCTGCACAATCTCTCATCGCAGTTAGCCCGAACTATGAGAAAGACTGGCGAAGAACGAAACGGCGTCGTGTGTCGAATACATGGAGCGATACGCAGAGTAGTTCGTTGTCGTCGTTTACTATGGATCAGTCGATGATGACAAGGTCCAACAACCTCATGATCTCGACGAATCTGCTGCAGATTTATCACGATGTCTTGGAGCATAATTTATCGTGCTGGCTGAATGAAGTTACGTGTCCGTTCGGTCGGCAGCAAAAGGCCGTCTCTCAGCCAGGGAATCTTGCAGAATGGGGATCTTCATGGACGAATCGAGTTCTGCGACGCACAATGAATCTCGATCGTGTGGCTCAATCAACGCAATTGGTCCATTTGTCCCGGCAGCAAGATTCTGCGACTGCGAAAGCTCTTCATCTCTGTATCATGGCGTTTGCTACACAATGGGCTCAAAGTTCACGACGACACAGAGAACGATATCCCTCACTAGATGACATCGCAGAAGAGAATCCACTAAACGAGTACATGGACGACTTTAAAGAAGAGTTTGATCGCCACCTTCAACGAAACATCTGGGATCAAGCACGACGCGCTCTAGATGACGTCGCAGACGTAGAGTCCTACCGCGTCGTCTGCGCAGAAATGATCTTCGGTCTCACCCAAAAACCTCTGGACCCCGAAGACACGGAGCACAGCGATGTCGACACATCAGGTTGTTTCGAGGACGTATACGACATGCAATCCGTCGCCGACGAAATCGCCAGCATAATCGAAAACGACGGCCCGCCAATCTTCATGGAGCGCGCGGCCCGCAAAATGCACACTCTAAAATACCGCTTCGACGCTGAGCGAAAAGGTCTCACGAAAGGCCGCAAGCGCGCCAACCTCGTGGCATCCATGAGCAGCGAAGACGCCGGGACCGTGAGTTTGCTGTACTGGTTGACGGTGATGTTTGATACTGTTAGTTCGACGATGAGTGAGAGGCCGCTTGTTGTCGTGGATGCGAATAGTCAGCATGATGATGCGCGTGGGGACACGGATTGGAACGTTCCGCTGTTTATTCAGGATAGTCTTGAGAAGCCGAGGCAGAACGTCCACTGGCCCTGTTCGTATGAAGAGGCTGCTGAGGCGGTTACGAGATCTGCGCCGGTCAAGGTGTTGATGTTTCGACATGTAGCGTATTTGCAGAATTTACTGAGGCAGGGAGAATCTGGGGAGAAGGTTGAGGAGTTTATTGAACGGTCTGCAAGGGTTTATCGCTACTGGAACACGACATAGTAAGTCCGCACTTTTCTAATTCATACACTGGTACTAATCTGTATAGTGGCACGTTCTTTAGAGAACTTCTTCAAAACTACAACTCTATCCCCGGCCGCATCCAAAGCTGGTTCATCTGCATCTGCGCCCACTGGAATCTCGGCGTCCTCCTGCTCGCCGATCTAATCCACCACATCGACGAGCACGCCCTCGGCCTCCCCGCCCCAAGCCAATCCCGCTCCAACTGCAAATGGGTGATGCGGATCCGCGAGCGCAGCGCCCGAGAGCTATCCGACCTAGCGCGCGTGACCGCCCCGGACAACAGGACCCCAATCGTGCCCACGCTCTCGGAGTTTCACCACGCCATCAACCAGTGCATGATCCTCACGGAGCCGTGGACAGTTATTCTGATACGCGCGTTTAGCAAGGCGGCGAATTATTGGATGGCGGAGGTTAATGAGTTGTTGCAGGTTGATCGTGCGGGGGAGGAGTTGGAGGACAGGTTGGGGAGGGGGGAGGAGTGTATTAGGATATTGTGGATTCTGGGGAAGAAGAGTGATATTGCGAGGAGGTGTGCTGAGACCTTGAGTAGGGCTAAGACGAGGTTGCCGATTTGATGGGCGATGCTATACCAGAATGGTAATGAAATTATTGGGCTTGGTGGGGTACACATACGAGATCACAGGCGTTACAGGCAATGTCGGCATATTGATCAAGGAATAAGTCATTAATAAAATTGATATTGATCTCAAAGCCCCTTCAAAGCTTCAGTCTCTATTTATAATTGACACTCGACGTCGCAAGCTCGATAAGTCTCATCGTTGAAAACATAACCCAAACAAGTCTGGCCAATCCGAGAACTGAGGCTCAGCAACTTCAATTCTGATTTGGAGTCGACTCTCAACCAATCAAAGCTAGTGCTCGGTTCCGTGGTCTAGTTGGTTATGGCATCTCGTTAACACCGAGAAGGTCCCCGGTTCGATCCCGGGCGGAACCACATTTTTTGCTCATCACCCAATATGATGCACCTGCGATGACTGCTTTTTTATAGAATAAAATGCTATTTCGTATTATTCAATTAATCTTTTGCTCCTAGTAGTCCGGAGGTTATTGGGAAAGTTTCGTTAAGGCTGGTGTCCTGTTAGTACTTGCCGGTGTCAATGTTCGTTGCTACGTGAGGCAGTTTGAGTTTATCGCGTATCTCAAACTTAACACTCTTAACCCTGTACCTGCATCTGTTGGATTGCAACACCTACATTCAACTAAACAGCAAAGATGGACTCCAAACTACAAGGCCATCTCTTCGTCCTGTACCCCCAAAAGCCATTTGCTCACCAAAATCGCTAGACCCAAGCCTCCAGGGTAAACCCACGAAGATCCCTCACGTGTCTTCCCCAGATTTCCCCCCGCTACTCAATCCCCTCCCCTCTCATTGGTCCACTCCCCATACCAGATCAACAGCTCGGTATCTGATCCCGCGGAACTTGAAGAGGCAAACCTCGGTTCAAAGATAGCTTAAATATATCAAAAAACCTCCCAATCTCATCACCAACATCCCCCAATATCCAATATCACCTCATATCCATCAAAAATGGCGTTTTATCCTCCCTCTTGGGTCCCTAACCTCCCCGGTACTGTTAGCGCCCAGCTCTCCAAGAGGAAGTGCTGACTGGAGTAGATATACCTGATTCAATCAGCGTGGCAGACTTTATCAATACTCAAAAAGCAGGGAGGAAGAGCTTTGAGAAGTCAAAGAGGCCGTATACGTGCGGTGTGACCGGGGCGTCGAGGACTGCGGAAGAGGTTGCACAGCGTGTTGACTTGCTTGCACGCGGGTTAGCGAAAAATGTCGGGTTTGATCCGAATGATGGAACAGCGTGGGATAGAGTCGTGGCCATTTACGCCCTCAATACGGTAACGTCTCTCAATTTTATACGAATTTGACAGTTCTAATAACTTGGACAGATTGATTACATCCCCGTCACACACGCTATCCATCGTGTAGACGGCATCGTCACGCCCGCTAGTTCAGCTCACTCGGCGTCTGAACTCGAACATCAACTTCGATCATCAGGCGCAAAAGCACTGTTCACTTGCGCCCCTCTTCTCAGCACAGCGCTCAAAGCAGCTTCTGCCGTTGGAATTCCAGAAAAGAATATTTTCCTACTCCCTTTGCCTGAGACTACCTCTGAAGAATCCTTCAAAACAATTGAAGATCTAATCGCAGAGGGTAAGACTCTACCGCCGTTGGAGCTACCAGCTTGGACACCAGGACAGGGAAAACGACAAGTCGCGTATCTGTGCTACTCAAGCGGTACATCAGGTCTTCCCGTACGTATACCACGTTCTTCTGTGTACTGTCTAACAAGCCTAGAAAGCTGTAATGATCTCCCATTACAACGTCATCGCATGCACCCTCATGATCCATACCTTCGAGTCCATAACGCGCGCCCAAGACAACATCGACGCGCAGGTAGCCCTTGGTCTTTTACCCTTCAGCCACATCTACGGGCTCGTTGTAATCGCCCATATAGCGCAGTATCGCGGTGATGAGATCATCGTCTTGCAGCGCTTCCAACTTGATCAATTGCTCGCGGCCATTGAGAAATTCCGCATCGAGCAGCTCAGCGTCGTACCGCCGATCATCGTGCAGATTTTGAGTAACCAGGATAAATGCCAGAAATACAATCTCGACTCGGTGAGGCTTGTGTTCTCGGGTGCTGCGCCCTTAGGAGGCGAGACGATTCAGAAATTACTCGAGTTGTATCCCAAATGGAGAATCAGCCAAGGCTACGGTACGTTCGCCATCACCAATACCTCCTCAAAACTAACAGATCAGGTTTAACGGAGGCTTCACCGTCGGTGTTTCACACAAGCGAGGCAGATCCTGTTCTCGGCTCATCAGGCTCTCTCCTCCCCGGCGCAAAAGTCAAGATCATCGACCAGCACGGCTCCGAAGTCACAAGCTACGAAACACCAGGCGAATTATACGTCCAAGCACCGAATGTCGTGCTGGGCTATCTTCACAACGAGAAGGCCAACGCTGAGACGTTTGTACACCGTGATGATGGGCGGTGGTTGAGGACGGGCGATGAAGTACTCGTGCGGAAATCACCACGCGGGAACGACCATTTCTTCATCGTCGATCGAATCAAGGAACTTATTAAAGTCAAGGTAAGCCCTCTAGACGCGTCCTCAAAAGCATTGCTGACTTTTTAGGGCCATCAAGTTGCCCCCGCTGAACTGGAGGCGCATCTCCTGGATCATCCATACGTAGATGACTGCGCAGTCATAGGCATTGTCGACGAGCGCGCAGGCGAAGTACCTCTAGCGTTTATTGTAAAGAGCAAGAAGACGAATGGTTTGAAGGATGAGGATGTTGTGAATGCTGTTTGTGAGCATGTTGAGAGTCATAAGGCACGTCATAAATGGTTGAAGGGCGGGGTTAGGGTGCTGGATGTCATACCCAAGAGTCCGAGTGGGAAGATCCTGAGGAGGGTTTTGAAGGCGCAGATCAAGGCGGAGAAGCCTGTTGCGAAGCTTTGAGTTTCGCTACAATTGGTACTAGAGATAGAATTGAGTTCATACCGTTTGCTCGTGAGAGAACCGTTTCATACTGTCGGCAGTTGAACGATGGTCGTGTCAACAGTGGGGAAGCTTCAGTGCATCTTCACCGGAACAACACCAACGAGACTACGTGCTGCTTCAAGTGATGGCCACAATACCTCGCGACTAGAAATTGGTAGTTATAGCTCAATAATGACATCTTCTGCACTAAATCCAATGATAATCGCGCAAGTCACTCGCTGACGATACTGATACGCAAGTGAATACACTATAACTGGCAAATTCCTCTGGATCGGATCTCCTGGCCTCAGCACTAGCAACGCCAGGAACCAATACAGTCAGCACCATTAACAATTCACCGCTCATCAAATGAATCCGCCCAAATTCCTTCATCCTCTCACATCCACAGCGAAAATGGAATCTCAATCTCTACTGACAAGTCTCGTTGACTATCGCAGTGCAAATGTCACAATTCTGAGCACGACCGTTTTGGCGGTTATAGTGGCGTTCGCTCTGCTAAACCGCCTACTAACTCCCCGCATTGACCCACGTGAACCGCCCGTCGTGAAACCGTCAATTCCGTGGGTAGGACACATCATCGGGATAATTCGTCACCAAGCAGACTACAGCAGGATAATCCAGTCCGTCTCCCTTCTCCCTCACTTCCCTCAATCGCTCACACATCAATCGCAGCAATGAGAACCCTCACGTCAAAATCGCGACACTGCCCATGCTCAACGGCAAAGTCTACGCCGCCTTCGATCCCGCCCTCCTCCAAACCCTCTTCCGCAACAAAACCGCGTCCTTCGAGCCCTTTGTCTTCGACTACGCGAAGAAGACATTCGCGTTGAAGCAAGAAACCTTTGCGAAGGTCAAAGTACCCGGCGTTTACGATGAATTCACCGAGGCGATCCATGCGAGCTTTCAGGTTAGGCATTTGCATCACATGAATGTGCATTTCCTGGGTAGCATCGCTGCGAAGCTGAACCGCGCGACGATACGTGCCGATTCGATCAACGCGGGAAAAGAGACGGTCGCAAATGGAAGGCTACACGTGGGGAATTTATATCTTTGGTGCCGCGATGTTATGAGCCTCGCTACAACGCGTTCTCTGTACGGCGACACTGATCCATTCAATCGCGATCCCTCTTTAATTGACGACATGTGGTATGGCACACCATCCCGCGTCTACGCATCGCTAACAAGCCAGGCTTTTCGAAGAATCAGTCCCTTACTTCCTCCTCTCGCTCTTCCCTTCAATCACGATGCCAAAAGCCTACAAAGCGCGCTCTACGCTGCAAACCATCGCCTGCAAATGGTACGCCGAAGACCACGATATCCACGACCCCAGCGTCTCGGCCCTCGTACGAAACCGCGCCGGAGCACTACGAAAGAATGGTCTCACGGGATACGAAATTGGAAAGTTCGAGGTTATTCTCCCGAACGTGGCGACGCTTAATGCCGTGCCGACATTTTACTGGCTTTTGCTGTACATCCTCGACCGACCAGATCTTCTCGCGCGAATACGAGCCGAAGCTGAAGATGCAGCTGTGGTGGAGGATGATAATGGGAAGAAGAGTGCGACATTTAATATAGCGGATTTTGAAGAGAGGATGCCTCTGCTGGTGAGCTGTTATCGCGAGACGTTGCGGCTTGCGAACCAGACTCTCAGCATGCGACGTATCCTGCAGGACACAAGCGTCACGACGCCCGAAGGGACAACATATATTCTTAAAAAGGATACAGACCTGCAACTCCCCGCTGGCGTAGCCCACTACGAGGACAGTGTCTGGGGCGCAGACGTCAACGTCTTCAATCCAGAGCGCTTCCTCGCGTCCGCCAAGGGCAGCGCCGAAGACGAGCGCAAGCGAAAAGCAGCGTACATACCCTTCGGCGGCGGTCGCCATCTGTGTCCCGGCCGGAACCTCGCTTTCGCAGAGATCATTGGCTTCGCGTCTTCTCTGCTATTGGGCTTTGAGATTGAGGCTGTGGGGATGGGGTTTGGCGATGTCAAGATGCTGGGGCCGCAGCTAGCGGGCGGGACGGTAAGGCCTGAGAGGTATGGCGCTGGGTTGGGGGCTGAGATAGCGATGAGGCGGGGATGGGAAGATGTGGAGTGGAGGTTTGAGTGCTGATGCTTTAATTGGGTTGGGGAAGCAATTGTGATGTATTGTTTCTCATCAAGCGTGTTCGCTATGCTAGTACAGTGATTGACCCCAATATGTTGCAGGTTGGTACACACGTAGAAAGCCCTTGTTGTTGTTGTTGTTGTTGTTGTTGTTGTTTTGTTGTTTTTGTCGAAATGCAGAATAAAGCAAATAAATCCCAATTGATCTGATTGGCATGTCATGAAAGACCCCAACTCCGTCGCGTGTGTTCCGTACCGTTAATCCAAGCCCATTCAATCATTTTCCCATCACGACTCCTCCAACCCAATATCCCGTATCGCATCTCAATTAACCGCTCTTAGAAGCGCTTCCATTAGTCTCCGTCTTGTCCTCCGGCGCAGTTGCAAACATCAGCACGGGCTGGTACAGCTGGCGTCCATGTGGACTGTGAACCCAGATGTCCTGGGGCCACAGTCGCTGCTGGGACTCAATGGTCATGGTGCGTCGGTAATCAAGGTCATATTCCGACAGGGGAGCGGGGATAGGGAAGGTCTCGACGTGATATCGAGGCTGATCGACAGGCTTGAGACCCTGCGTCGATCCCGTAGCCTCAGATGACGCGCAGCAGCTCTGATTCTGATTCTGACTCTGACTCTCCTTCTGGGGTTTGTTGCCGTTCTCTTCAACTACCTGACACATGGTTTTGGTCTTGGTGATGATATTGGTGATGATATATTATAAAAAAGGGGATTTGAGTAGTACGTGATGCTTTGTTGCCAGTGAACATTGGGGGGGATTGGGCCTTCATATAGACCTCGAGCACCGGCAGCATGCACGCGGACTACATTTCGCCCACAGAAGCAAATGTTGTATTTCTAGCGAATCAAGCACGCTGGAGCGGTCGGAGGACCGCGAGAGGGCTGTTGGGCATCGAATGCCCTCGAGGTTTGTGTAGCACAAGGGCTCCCTATGCATTCGAGGCTTGCATTTCGGCTGGGTCTGGGCTGAGGGGAAACAAAAAGTGCAAACCGTATGAGAGCGGCACATGTCGCAGCACTTTTGCATCGGTTTTGACGCTGAAAAAACACGGCCTTTTGGTTTAATTTTATCTACACTCTCTGGTCATGGTGTTTTGAGCTTTGAAGCTTAGCTTAGCTTCACGATTTTTAAACTCAGGTACCGTACAAGTTAGACCAGATCAGATAAAAATTGCCCGACGCGGGTACATCTCCCACTAGATCACAATCGGATTATTTCATCCGAGCGCGAGAAATGCGTATTGTCTGCGTCGGCGGTTAATTGGCGCCCGCCTTTGGACGGCTGAGATATGAGAGGTCGAGCTGAGACAGACATTGAAACATTCGCTGCAGGCGTCTCGAAATGGCAGCATGAATGCCCGATAATCATCGGAGATCATGATCTGATTTTGATCTGACAATGTCTCAAATCATGTTCTGGACTAGTCACTTGAGTCTAGCTCGGGCTTTTTTCTCCTGGTGAAATCCTGGTAATCGGGATGTTTTAGTGCCATCGCGCGATGCTGTATTTTTAGTAATAAGTGATGGGATCTTGGCGGTGGAGATTAGAGGGGAATACGGTGAGTGAGTGAGTGAGACGGGGGGCTTTGAGTGCGAGACGCCGCATTTGAGTCAATGACAAATTTTGCCCCGGGAGGAGTTACACAGCATATACAAATCTTACACGCATAAGACATTAGATGCAATGAATCGCACAGATCGAAGAAAAATGAAATATCTCTGTCAATATTCCATTATCTATGAGCCCTAATCTTGCTCTCATCTGGTTGGGTTGCAAGCCGCTCGGGAACGAACGATAAGATTGCGATCTAGGTACTTAACAAATATCCCGAAAGGTCAAAGTGTATGACAAGCTGATAATCACAAGCTCCAGCTGACGACACTTGCCGTCCGTCGGACAATTAAAAATGCCGCTGCAACGTCATGCGTAACTCGACCTGTAGCGCCTGTTACTCGCACCTCAAGATTAATCTCTCCGAGGCGCTCCAGGGTAATCTACTCTTTTAATCTATGACGCCCTATCTCCACCCAGCGCCCGGACCGCGTCGCAATTCCAGCATGTCCGAAAGCCCGACTAGACCATTCCTTGATGTCGTCATAGATAAATCACAAGTGAAAAAATGTCTGTTTATTATGGTCAATGCCCGTAGATCCTCAAGAATGTGTTCATCCTTATCGCTGTGAAGTTTTTCGTCAAAATGGCTGATGAGAGACCTACGCCTAGGGATGAAGACATCCCAGGCGGTTTCCCCGTTACGCCAAGCGTCAACTCGATTACCCCAACGGGAAATGTCACCGACAGACACCTTGAGGCCGGGTTTGCGGGCCGTGAATATGATGCTGCCGCTACGACGTATGATCATGTCACCGCCGGCAGTTCAGCCTCACCCGGCGCAACTGGGGCGTTAACCTCTGAGCCTCAGCAGCACGCGCCTATTCTCGATCGCAATTCTTCATCGAGCACTGTTCTTCCCCCTCGCGGCGAATCCATTGAGGAAAAGCGAAAGAGTGCATCTTCTGCTAACAACGACGAACCAATCTTTGCACCGATCAAATCTCACACCGAGAACGAGAAACCGACCCTCGAGAAACGCAAATCCCATCGTACGGAAGATGACCTCTTCCGCGTGCTCTCCCGTCGTCGCACGAATGCCTCAACACCCGCCGAGAAAGAAGAAGAAAACGAAGATCACGAGGAACTCGACCGTCTCATGTCTCGTATCTTCGGTCAGAAGCGCCAGGAACAAAGCGAGGAGGAAAAGACGCGCCATAGCGGTGTAATCTTTCGTAACCTCACCGTTCGTGGTGTCGGTCTCGGGTCCAGTCTTCAGCCTACCGTTGGGGATTTCTTCCTGGGCCTCCCGCGAAAATTGGGCAAGTTGTTTACTCAGGGCCCCAAAGCTGCGATGGCGAAACCACCTGTTAGAGACCTCATCAGTAACTTCGACGGTTGCGTTCGACCAGGTGAACTACTTCTTGTTCTGGGTAGACCTGGCGCGGGATGCAGTACATTCCTCAAGACATTCTGCAACCAGCGCGCGGGCTTTGAGTCCGTTGAAGGACAGGTAACGTACGGCGGAACCGACGCAGCGACGATGGCCAAAGATTTCCGCGGCGAGATCATTTACAACCCCGAAGACGACCTGCACTACGCCACGCTCTCTGTGAAGCGCACCCTCACTTTCGCACTGCAGACCCGCACGCCCGGCAAAGAATCCCGCCTCGAAGGCGAAACGCGCGAGGATTACGTCCGTGAGTTTCTGCGTGTCGTTACGAAACTCTTCTGGATCGAACATACCCTCGGCACAAAAGTCGGTAATGAATTCATCCGTGGTGTCTCAGGCGGCGAGCGCAAACGCGTTTCTATCGCGGAAGCCATGATCACGCGTGCTTCGGTGCAGGGCTGGGATAATTCCAGCAAAGGCCTTGATGCGAGCACGGCAGTCGAATATGTAAAGTCTATTCGCGCCATGACCAACATGGCTGATACATCTACCGCCGTGTCGCTCTACCAAGCCGGTGAGACGCTATATGATCTCGTTGATAAAGTCTTGCTCATCGATGAGGGAAAATGTCTTTACTTTGGCCGCGCTGAAGACGCGAAGAAGTATTTTCAAGAATTGGGCTTTGATTGTCCTGAGCGCTGGACGACGGCTGATTTTCTGACGAGTGTGACGGATGAGCATGAGCGCAGTGTTCGTGAGGGCTGGGAGGATCGGATCCCGCGCACGGCGGGGGAGTTCTCAGATGCGTATCGTCGCAGCGAGGACTATCAGAAGAACCTGAGAGATATCGATGAGTTTGAGGCTGAGCTTGAGACGCTGGCGGAGGAGAGGCGCCGGAATGAGAGTGAGAAGAGCAAGAAGAAGAACTATGAGATTGCCTTTCACAAACAGGTCATGGCGTGCACGCACCGACAATTCCTCGTCATGTTCGGCGACAAAGCATCGCTGTTTGGAAAATGGGGCGGTTTGTTGTTCCAAGGTCTCATCGTCGGTTCGCTTTTCTATAATCTCCCCGACACAGCAGCTGGAGCTTTTCCTCGCGGCGGTACACTCTTCTTTCTTCTTCTCTTCAACGCCCTTCTCGCACTAGCTGAGCAAACAGCTGCATTTGAGTCAAAACCTATTCTTCTCAAGCACAAGTCCTTCTCGTTCTACCGCCCTTCTGCATTCGCTATCGCCCAGACGGTCGTTGATGTTCCGCTTGTTTTTATACAGGTCATCATCTTCAACGTCATCATCTACTTTATGGCCAACCTCGCAAGAACGGCGTCGCAGTTTTTTATCTCGTGTCTTATTCTTTGGCTGGTCACTATGGTGACGTATGCGTTCTTCAGGGCTATTTCAGCTTGGTGCGGCACGTTGGATGTCGCGACGCGGTTTACGGGTGTTGCGATTCAGATTCTCGTTGTGTATACGGGTTATCTGATCCCGCCGGACTCGATGCATCCTTGGTTTGGGTGGTTACGATGGATTAATTGGATTCAGTACGGCTTCGAGTGTCTCATGGCTAATGAGTTCGCTTACCTTACTCTCCAATGCGAACCGCCGTATCTTGTCCCGCAAGGCCCGAACGCACGACCTCAGAACCAGGGCTGTACTCTAGCTGGTGCATCGCCTGGCTCAACGTCTGTATCTGGTGCCGCATACATCCAAGAATCCTTTACATACACCCGTTCCCATCTCTGGCGCAACTTCGGCTTCCTCTGGGCGTTCTTCATCTTTTTCGTGTTCCTCACTGCTCTTGGTATGGAACATATGAAGCCCAACGTCGGCGGCGGCGCGATCACCGTCTTCAAGCGAGGTCAAGTCCCCAAGAAGGTTGAAGAGTCTATCGCAACTGGTGGTAGAGCCAAGGGCGACAAACAAGATGAAGAATCTGGACGCAACGATCCTGTTGCGAACGGTGATGCTGAACGGACCAAGAGCGATGAACAAATCACCCAAGAAGTCGCCAAGAATGAAACAGTGTTTACCTTCCAGAACATCAATTACACGATTCCCTTCGAGAAAGGCGAGCGAAAACTTCTCAACGACGTTCAAGGCTACGTTCGTCCTGGTAAATTGACTGCTCTCATGGGCGCATCCGGTAAGTTCCATTTCCTTCAATTGACCTCCCACCGCTAACATTCTCAGGCGCCGGTAAAACAACACTTCTCAACGGCCTCGCCCAACGTCTCAACTTCGGCACCATCACCGGCGATTTCCTCGTCGACGGTCGTCCCCTTCCCAAATCCTTCCAGCGCGCAACTGGCTTCGCTGAGCAGATGGACATCCACGAACCTACCGCTACCGTGCGCGAAGCCCTCCAATTCTCTGCGCTGCTTCGTCAACCGAAGGAAGTATCGAAGCAGGAAAAGATGGAGTATTGTGAGACCATTATTGATCTTCTTGAGATGCGCGATATCGCTGGTGCGATCATCGGTACTGTTGGACAGGGTCTTAACGCAGAGCAGCGCAAGCGCTTGACAATTGGTGTTGAACTCGCGTCAAAGCCGGAACTGCTTATGTTTTTGGACGAACCGACTTCTGGTCTTGACTCAGGCGCTGCATTCAATATCGTGCGCTTCCTGCGCAAACTCGCAGATGCAGGCCAAGCCGTCCTCTGCACAATTCATCAACCCTCCGCCGTTCTCTTTGAAAACTTCGACGAGCTTTTACTCCTCAAATCAGGCGGTCGAGTTGTTTATCACGGCCCTCTAGGCCATGACTCAGAGAACTTGATCAATTACTTCGAGTCCAACGGCGGGCCCAAGTGTCCCCCGCACGCTAACCCAGCCGAGTACATGCTCGATGCAATCGGTGCTGGAAATCCTGACTACGATGGTCAAGACTGGGGTGATGTCTGGGCTGAATCCTCAGAACGACAGAAGCGAACCCAAGAGATTGAGGAGATGATCGAGCGTCGTCGCAATGTCGAACCGTCAAAGAGTCTTAAAGATGATCGCGAGTACGCCATGCCGTTATCTACACAAACTTACGCCGTTGTCCGTCGAAGCTTCGTTTCATTCTGGCGTTCACCAGATTACATCTTCGGTAACTTTATGCTCCATATCGCAACGGGTCTCTTCAACTGTTTCACCTTCTACAAGATTGGTTTCGCATCGATTGATTACCAAAACAGACTCTTCTCCATTTTCATGACGCTTACGATCAGCCCGCCTCTCATTCAGCAGCTCCAGCCTGTCTTTCTCAAATCACGCCAGATATTCCAGTGGCGGGAGAATAACGCCAAGATCTACAGCTGGGTTGCCTGGACTACAGCCGTTGTCGTCGTTGAGATTCCGTATCGTATTGTCGCGGGTGGTATCTACTTCAATTGCTGGTGGTGGGGAGTCTTTGGCTGGCGCGCGTCGGCATTTACATCTGGTTTCGCATTCTTGTTGGTTCTGCTCTTTGAGCTCTATTACGTCTCCTTCGGCCAAGCCATCGCTGCCTTTGCACCCAACGAGCTCCTCGCGTCTCTTCTCGTCCCCATTTTCTTCCTCTTCGTCGTCTCCTTCTGCGGTGTCGTCGTCCCGCCTCAAGGCCTCCCCACTTTCTGGCGCGAGTGGATGTACTGGCTCACTCCCTTCCACTACCTCCTCGAAGCCTTCCTTGGCGCTGCGATCCACGACCAGCCCGTTCGCTGCGAGGAAGGTGAATTCGCGCGCTTTGAACCGCCGAGTGGTCAATCGTGCGATGAGTACGTTAAGCCGTTTATTCAGCGCGCAGGAGGGTATGTGACCACTGGATCAGATGGATACTGTGAGTTTTGCCAGTATGCAACTGGTGATGAATTTGGAGCCGGGTTCAGTGTGTACTACAGGAATATCTGGAGAGATTTTGGCATTTTCTGCGCTTTTATCGCGTTTAATTATGCGGTGGTTTACTTTGCCACGTGGATGCGGTTCAGAGGGAAGAATCCGTTCAAGGGACTGTTGCAGAAGAGGAAAGCTTAGATTGAGTTCGCAGGTATATATGGAGAAGATTGAGTAAGTTTATTGTAATATGGAATTGGGGGTCTAGATTGTTTACGTGGATAGAATGAATTGATCGAGTTGGGCATTGAATTGTTACTTCATGTGTCTGAGTGCAGGTTAATGATGCGATAAGATAAGGATAAGGTTGAGGATAAAAATAACATTAACCTCACATGATCGGACACTGCGGGGAACCAATACGCGTATAACGTATTCTCAATCCAACAACCAGCAAATGCCCGTCTCATGAACAGATGCATTCAAAATAGTAACAATTCCGTCGCCAAGAACTGCCTCGTTCCAAGCGTAATAAATACTAATCAACTCATCGCGCCACCGCCTCGGGGTACAACTTGCATGAATTCACAACTCCGTCTCCGGAACATATTAAAAGGGGCCATCCGGCCGTGCTCTGCACAAACCTGCACAAATCCCGTAGATTTGCATAACTAACGGTACGGAAATCGCCAGATCCGTGTGGGGCTCCGCATAACCACCCGGGCGACGGATTCTAGAATGGCCCCGACAAAGCCCGCTGATTGGCCACTCGTCCCCCATCTCTCGGTTTCGCTTTCGATCCGCTGGCTCATTGGTTCGTTGGTCCTCGTGAGATTGACTCGTGGCTTGGGTTAAATATCTTCTCATCACCCTTTCCGTCTGTCTTCTTTGTCTTCACTACGTTTTATCTTCACGATGGCGGAAACAAAAGCTTCGATCGATATTGAACGACCCACGAGTCAGCGGACGCTTACGCCTTCTTATACTGGTAGCGCTGCGAAGAAGGATGAAGAGAATGCTACGAAAGAAGACATCGCTCAGCCTGAAGACCCAAATGCTGTTGGCTGGGATGGACCGGATGATCCTAACAATCCCATGAACTGGCCTGCGAAGAAGAAATGGACTTGTATTGGTGCTCTCTCCGTCATGACCCTCCTAACGTAAGTCCCCCCTCACTCTCCCTAATACAATCACTAACATCTCAGACCTCTCGTACGTCCCTGACCTCAACCCCAATTACACTCCCCTCTAACAACCCAGGGCTCCTCAATGTTCGCCCCCGGCGTCCCAGACATCATGCGCGAATTCGAAACCTCCAACCGCAACATCGCCACCTTCGTCGTCTCCGTCTACGTCCTCGGCTTCGCATTCGGTCCTCTCCTCGCCGCGCCCCTAAGTGAAATCTACGGCCGCGCCATCGTCTTCAACATTGCCAACGTCCTCTTCCTTATAATGACCGTCGCTACGGCGCTGAGCCAAAACATGCCCATGCTTATTGTGTTTCGCTTCTTGATGGGCTTCACGGGCTCGACGCCTGTTACTAATGGATCGGGGACTATATCGGATATCTTCCCGGTGCAAGAGAGAGGTAAGGCTATGGCTGTCTGGGCCATGGGGCCGCTGCTGGGCCCGTGTATTGGACCGTTGGCGGGCGGGTATATGGTTGAGGCCATTGGATGGCGATGGGTGTTCTGGCTGATTGCTATTCTCGTAAGTGCCTTGTTCATTGAGGAGTATGGTTGCTAATTTCTTAGACCGGCTTCATCGCTGCGCTGTGCTACTTCGCCGCCCCAGAGACATACGCCCCAACGCTCCTCCGCGCCAAAGCCGCCAAACTCAAGAAAGAAACCGGCAACCAAGACTTATACTCCATCCTCGACAAAGACGGCCTCACGCCCAAAGAACGCCTCAGCAACGCCTCCATCCGCCCCATGAGAATGCTCTTCACACATCTCCCTGTCTTCATCCTCTCCCTCTACGTCGCCATCGTCTACGGCGTGCTGTACCTCATGTTCAGCACCTTCACCTTTGTATTCGCGCAGCAATACGGTTTCGGCACTGGTACTATCGGTCTGGCGTATCTCCCTACCGGTATCGGAATGCTGCTTGGTACAATGACGTTTGGGGTCTTGACGGATGTTGTTATCAAGAAGAAGATTGAGCAGAATGGTAAGACGGTGCCTGAAGATCGGTTGCCGATTTGGATGACGTTGCCGTCGGGATTGCTTATTGTGGGGTCGTTGTTTTGGTATGGTTGGGCGGCGGATCAGAATACGCATTGGATCGTGCCCATGATTGGCGTTGCGCTGTTTTGCTTTGGTCTCATGGGAATCATGGTGAGTACTCTTTTTATTTCAACGGCATTGGACATCACTAACGATATAGATGTGTCTTCAAACTTACCTCGTCGATGCATACATCACCTACGCAGCATCAGCCGTCGCCGCAATGACAGTCCTCCGATCTCTGGCTGGTGCTATGCTTCCTCTCGCTGGATTGTCTATGTACGATGATCTCGGCCTCGGTTGGGGAAATAGTATCCTTGCGTTCTTGGCGCTGGCTCTTGTACCTGTTCCCGTCATCTTCTTCTTGTACGGGCCCAAGATTCGAGCCAAGAGCCCGAACAACCTTGGTTAGACGCGACAGAGCTTGACGATGGTCAATGGGTAGGTTGACATGGGAAGATAAATAGAGAAGTAGTTGTCTAGTGAACAACTGGTATATAGTATAGAATTTGTAATTAAGAGTTGACAACGTCCTCGTTCAAAGAATGCCATTCGCTTGAATTGTCCAAGAGCATCTAGTGACGTGAACCTCATACTACATTACATGGGGTACGAAAATTCATCGTGAGAACATCGGGTGCATGATCCCAAAGCGGCAACTCGTCTGCAGACCAGAACTCGGCGTATTTGATCCCTAAGTGGACCTAAAGCGGATCATTCCGTGTGTACCATCGCGTCGGGAATAACTTCAACGCACTGCATGAACCATTGCTCTCAAGTCTTACAGAACTCATTCGCACAGACATCTCCCCAACGGTCGGTTCCGAATCTTCGGTGCTTGATGGCGTCGCAAGTCACCATACTGCTCATTCTCGCATACTCACTGTTTACGATACAGTGAATTTACATGGTCCCCCACGTTACTGATCAGATTGATAACAACAAGGTTATCTCATGTCACAAGCTTTCAATCATACGGTCGATTTCACTCCAGCTCGTGGCAACACCCAAGCCATCCAGCACTCAAAATCTCATCATTAATTAGATGCGAAAACTCTGAGCAAGGATGAAATAAACGTGTCATTGGAGATCGCCTGTTCTCGGAACATCGCCAAGACCAAATCTACCAGCGAAACTCATCTTCATGTGATCCACGTTTACCTAAAAGTCTCCATCACTATTCCCAGAAGAAAAAGCGGCTCTACCCAATCCCTGTAAACATGAGGCTTTTTTTTATCAGATCACGGCTAAGTCATGCCACGCGACGTCTTGGCAGACCAATTATATCACGCGATGCGTTAAAATCTGATAAGATTAGATGGATCACCGGATTGTGGGCGCGGAATGACTTCCGTTACTCAGAGGATATAAACAGACAACGTTGCACTGAACTTTGGAGTCAAGTAATCAATGTTGGTTAAGTTTATTTGCAATGACAGATCATACTTCTCATCGTAGCTCCGACGTGGAAGCTGCGCCGAAACAAGAGCGTGAGAAAGTCTCGAATACGGATATTCTGAGGGAGTCTTGGTCTAAGAAGGCTTTGATCGTCGCATTTACTGGGTACGTCTCCATTCACTTCTCGCAATTACCGGGCTTTGCTGACAATTGACGGAACAGCCTCTTTGCTACGACGTTTATAACCCAATTTCTCAAATACGCGACAAAAGTCTACGATGCATACGCTACCTCTGCGTTCCAGCGCCATTCAGCGCTTGCGACAGCCAATGTCGTCAGTACAATTATCGGTCTCGTTACATATCCCATCATGGCAAAGTTCTCCAACGTACGTATAACTCTTCATCCCAATACACAAGACTGACTGTACCAGGTCTTTGGTAGAGCAGAGGGTCTAACCTTTTCAATCCTCTTCCTCGTCCTATCGCAGGTCATGTACGCAGCTTGTCAAAACATCGCAACCTACATCGTAAGCTCCCCATTCCTATCTCTTACCTGTCTAACATCATAGGCCGGCGGAATCTTTGAATCAATCGGCGACACCGGCTACGTCATCATGCAACAGGTCTTCATCGCCGACACAACAAGCCTCATCAACCGCGGTCTCTGGACATCCCTCCCCGAGTCCTTCGCATCCATCCCAACACTATACCTTGGATCCATCGTGGCAGATAGTGTTCTCAAGCACTCAACCTGGCGTTGGGGCTACGGAATGTGGGCTCTCATTCTGCCCTTCTGCGCCGCGCCGCTTATTATTACTCTATACATTCTTCAGCGACGCGCGAGAAAGGCTGGATATAGAAGAAAGGGCGCTTGGGATGCAGCTGATAAGACGCAGCCTTTGAGCAAGAGGATTATAAATCTCGTTTGGGTTGATCTCGACATCCTTGGTGCGGTCTTGCTTGTTCTCGGTCTTGGACTCACGCTCATTCCGCTGTCGCTTACGGGCGCGAGGAATAGTGATCGTTGGGACCAGGGGAGCTACATCGCCATGCTCGTTATTGGCGTTGTCGTTGTCGGCGTGTTTTTCGTCTGGGATACAAAATTCGCCAAGGTTCCATTTGTTCCTTTCCGGATGATCAAGGAGCGAACTGTCGTTGCGGCTTGTGTTTTATCCATGCTGGATTTTTTCCATTATTCTTGCTTTACGCTCTTCTTTCCGAGTTATCTTCAGGTCGCTGGAGGCTTCAGTCCTGGACACGCTACGCGCATTGAGTAAGTCTCTCTCACATTACATGAGACAATGCTAACGTTACTAGCAACGCTCTTCGCGTCGCGTTCCAGATTGCTTCGGTGCTGGTTGGTATCTTGATGAAGTATACTAAGCGCAGTCAGATCTTTGTCTTCATCGGCGTTCCGCTTTGTGTTCTGGGTCAAGGTCTCATGATTCACTTTGTCAACATGAACGGAGGTCACGCGAACGAGGCATCTTTCATCACAGCAAAGACTCTTGTCGGCGTTGGTCGTGCATTCTACCAAACCGCCGCTCAAGTCTCTATCCAGGCCCTCGTCGCCAAGGAAGACGTCCCCGTCGTGACAGGCGTTTACTACGCAGCCATGAACTTTGGCGGGGCTGTCGGTACAAGGTCAGTCTATCCCATCCTCATAATCAATCACCACTAATAGTTACAGTGTCGGCGGTGCTATCTGGAATAACATCCTCCCCCAAAAGCTCACGAAATATCTCCCCGAGCAAGCTAAGCCCAACGCTTTCAAGATCTACAAGTCCATCGTCGTCGCTCAGAAATTCGCAAAGGGGACACCGGTTCGCGCAGCTATCGACCAGGCATATCGTGAGACACAGCGTCTTCTCGCTATTGCTGCGACGTGCTCTCTTGCGCCGATGCTGATTGTTATGTTTGCGCTGAAGGCTGTTGATCTGACAAAGGTTGATGAGGCCAAGATTGAGGAGAACAAGTCTACTGATGGGGAGGTTGAGCCGGCTGTAATGAGGGAGAATGTGCAGGTAAAGAATTAGGTTTAATCGAGGAGCTGTAGGATTAATTGAAGGTTGTTATTCCATTGAATCATGATCTTGAGTGACTGGATCGCGAGGAGCCGTTGTCAGTGGACGCAACGCTGGCCCTCTCTAGAGCGCTCACTATAGCTCAGTTAGCTGCCAGCACAGTGAACATAGCTCAACGAGATTTATTATGACCATTTTCATGTACTAGGCTGACATTTCGCACTTGAAGCATCAATTCAAGTAGTTAATCTGTTATTCCGCTCTTACACGTGCTCGTTAATTGACTACCTACAACTGATACCCTGTACGTAAAACTACAGCAGTGCAGCCATCGCGACCAGCGACAAAACCAGTCCGACCATATTATTCCCAAGCTTGACACCAGCCGAATCATCCCCTCCGTTTCCACTTCCTCCACCCGTACTCTCCTCCTTCTCCCAATCGCTCTCATTCCACTTCGCAAAGCTTAACTCCGGATCCAATCTCGGCCTAAGATCAAAATCCCCCGCCGTAGCCTTCCTATCACTCGTCGTCCCATTCCAGCAATGCCTCTCAAAACACTCCTCACACTGCTTTGGCATATCAATATCCATTCTTCTCAGCGACCCCTTTATCGCCGCACAAGCTAAACAAGCAGGCCAATTCTCATCAACGCTGCCATTGCCGTACGTGGCTACCTGGAATGCGTTCTCAAGAGCAATGTCCACTTGGTTAGGTGTGAATTGGGTCTGTGTGTAGGAGTAGTTGGTGTACCCTGTCCATGGGGCGTTGGGCAGCCAGAGAAGAAGGGGCGTGGAGGATGAGGCGTTGCAGCCAAAGAATGTTGGTTGGAAAGACAGGTTTTGGGCGACGATGGTGTTTACGTCTGGGATCTTGGGGAAGGGGATGTTGCCCTGGGATGCACTGAGGGCAGTGTCTGAAATGTTAGTGAAGATCATACTAGTACAGCAAGGGACTTACTGATGAGGTTGCTTCCGTTGACCCAAGAGTTGAGCGCATCGGATGATGCTTCGTAAACAATGATCAAGTCAAGCTTGCGCTCAGGAATGATCAATGGACGAAGAGGATTACTCTCAAGCGTAAGACTCCCGTCGACCTAAATAGTCAGCATCATCCATAACCTCAGCAGGATAACTTACCAAAAGAAGCTCCGAGACACCCTTCATATCGTCATTATAATCCTCAAACGGATTCGGATACGTCGCCCACAACGACTCATTAAACGTCAAGTCAAAATACATCGCCGTCTCATTCACAAGTTGAACCAGGGGATTGTCGTACTGATCCTTCGGCACAGGAACGTCGTTAATATCCGGGTTAACCTTCTGTCTCTTGCCCAACCATCTCTTCGCAAACACCGGAATTCCATAAAACGAATCAATAAACCACGCAGTAAACGCATTAGCAGTCGTGCCCTGCATGAGCGTAAGCTTATCAAAGCCCTGCACGCATTCGCTCTTATTCTGCGGTTTTCCCTCTGCCATGGAAGTACCGAGGAACTTGGTCTGGATGAACGCCTGCACGCGCCCACCGACCCAACTTCCAAACTCAAAGGGCGTGACTTCGTAAGCGGTCAAGTTGAAGCGCGTGGATTTGTTGAATCCTGGATACATGAGTTTTCCGATCTCGGGGGATTTTCCGGGGATGACTTCTGCGAAGCACATGATTGGCATTGGTGCGTCGCCGAGAGTGAAGGCGGTGTTTTTGGAGGTGATGTCAGAGTAGTTGCTGTATACTTTATCCTTGGGCAGCCAAGTTCCCCAAAATTGACCGAATGTGTCTGCGACGGAGACAGGGAAGCCGGATTCATCTTTTGCGCCCATGTTTTCGAAGATGTTGGTGAAGAAGGCTGTTTGGTTGCCGTCTGGACCGGACGAGTAGTCGAGGGAGAAGTTGGAGGCTTTCTTGACGCCGTCTGTTGTGGTGAAATTGTTTGCCGCGCTGAAATGTTAGTATTTATTTGGAAGATGGTGCAATGGACTTACAGAAGAGATACAGTGACGGCACCTCCACCGGATAGACCAGTGATGTATGAGAAAAGCTGCGTCAAGCCGCCTGTCCTCGCCGCCCTCGCGATAGCAGACCGGGCATCGAATGCTTGCCAGACACCCAGTCCACCTAGACCAGACTGCGTGCCTCCACCAGAGACGGAGAGCCCAACAACGGGAACACCGTCAGTCTTGAGTTTGTTAATATAGTTTGAGACGTTGAAATTGGAAATGTTGGCGAGTTTGAGGTAGTCCTCCAGATTGGGAATGATCTGCTTAGCGCGTTGTTCACGCCAGGATGACTCTTCATCGGATAGGCCCTGTAGAGGTTAGATATGGTAGAGAGAGGGGATGATGGGTATGGGTACGTCTGATGCTTTGCGGATCTTGAGGGAGGAGGGACATGTCGTGTAGACCGGGGCGTACGGATCAGCGCCACTTTGTGCGAAGGCGAAGCTGAAGAATGAAGTGAGGAGCAACAAATCGCGATACATCTTGCAACTCGTTTTAACCGAAATACTAGTTAACGATCTGCAATGATAAGAGAATCAATATTCAGTGCATGGTCAGAACAGCAGCTCTTCCATCTAAATACCCCAGCATGGACATTCCCATGCCGATATCCGATCTCCCTCGCCCCAGGCTATATTAGCTCATGTCAGCGCAAACTTCCACCACCAAACTCAATGGCTTATTCCAGCCAACCCGGTCCCTAGAATCGACCACTGTTTAATTATCAGCCCTCTCGGGACCGAATGCGAATGAGGCTTGGCGGAGGAATGTAAGCCGAAGTTATTCGGATTTCGTGGCTTGCGGAACGAAAATGAGGAGTGAGTTTCGACTACTGCGCTCTAGTATTAACTTTTATCTATTCCTTCTATGGTAATTCATTCTCTCCCCCGCATAGATCTAGATTTTCCCGCGTCTAGATCCCGCAGCTGTTTTTCGTAACGATCATCATTCCCAGCCTGTCTATCCGTAAGTTTATCTAAGCCATGTCTTTGATCTACGCCTTCCAATTTTTGCTGAATCTCGCAATAAGCAGAACCAAGCCACCAGCGAGCATCGAGAAACAAGTGACTTTGACCAGTCAGTGGGGAGTAGAGTGGACGGGGAGATGTACTTACTAACAGTGAAGGCCCAGCCGACACCAATGCCGTCAATCATGGGCACAACGCCTCCAACGCTCATTGCGCCGAAACTATACTGGATCACGTATTTACCAGTGATAACTGCAGTTCTGTGTGCTGGTCGAACCTCTGAAGACTGTTAGTTGCATTTTTTTGTCGAGGTGGAATGACCTACCAGCTGCATATGTATTTAGCCCACTGAACGACGCCATGAGTCCAAAACCCTGGATAAACGCGCTGATAATCGGTAGCGCCATACCACCCAGTCTATGATAAACACTCCATCCGTAGAGAAGTGTTCCAAGTGGGAGAATGATGAGAACGCTGACTAGACTGCTGTTTAGGCGATCTTCAGGAATTCTCTGCCCGTTTCGCTTTCGCATGTATCGCTTGACGACTACGTCGGATATTTTACCGCCGACGGTGCTTCCAACGAGAAATCCGGCGCCGGGTGCGAGGTAGAAGAGACCACTGGACAGAGGAGATGTGAGATTGAAGCGAGGGTTTATGACGCGGCGGACAGAGGAGAGGAGGCCGTATTGGTTGAAGCCGAGGAGACCGCAGGCGATGTTCTGTAACGTCAGTGTTGTACTTGTTCAATTGAGAAAGATACGTACAGCGAGGATGACCTTGGGGTATTTAAATTGACAGAATACGTGCATCGGATTAAAAGTCCGAAGAATCTCCTTGGCTGTTCGAGGACGTGTCGTCTCAGCCAACTTGGGGTTCTCAACTTCACTGGCTTTCGGGATGAATAAGAGAGAGAGAATGAGACCAAAGAGACACATGCCGGCCTCAACGCCGTAGATGACTCGCCAGCTGGTGAATGTAGCAATGATACTACCAAGAAGAGGTGCTGTAGACGTGAGTACCAACTCGGGCCAAGGGCATCGGATAGGCTTACCGATCGAATTGAACGATACACAACTCCCCAGAAAGAACCCAACAGCAGTTCCACGAGACGTCTACAACCGTCAGCATACAGCCTTTACACTCCAATTGATACTCACAGGATCAAAGATATCCGCCAGAATAGTCTGCCCAGCAACCAAAAAGAACGGCCCCGTATTCCCTCCCAGAATCCACAACGTCGCAAACCCAGCTAAATTCGGCACAGTAGCGCACCCAATCGCACAAACACACAGCACAGCATTCGCAGCAAGATACGCAGACTTCCGCCCGATAATCGTACTAATAGGCAGCCATATCAGCCCCGACAACGCCTGCGCTACAAAAACACCCGCGTTGATGGTCGTTATGGTCGTTACGGGGATGTTTAGGTCGGAGGCTACTTCGAGTGTGGCGGGCATTATAGCAGTGCTCCAGAATGTCATGGGGAGGGGCATCCAGCAGACAACGAAGAGGATGACCCATTTTCGCCAGGTGGGTATTTGGGCTACGTCGTCGTCTATTGCACCGGTTGGAGGAAGCGGTGATGCCGGGGATGTAGTGAGGGCTGTTTTTGGTTCTGTCATGGTGAGTTAAACGAATGGAGGCGCAACTTAATCAACACAAGTGAAGCAAACCCATGTCAAATTAATCCATTGAAACTGCAATACGAATATTTACTAGAAAGAGTTTTCTTCACCTTCTCAATCTGGTATTTAAAACAACTGTTCCTTGCATCTTGGCTCACTTATAGTGGACCACTATGACTTTTCCCAGCGGTCTCGGACGCCTTTTCTTTCTGTCCGTCTTATTCCCACTCACCTCTCTCGGCGCCAGCCGCCAAAACCACCGAGAAGCAGTATTTTCTGCCGAGGTTAGCGCTGAGTCAGCGCGGGAAAGGTAAAATTCTCGCCGATTTCTGTCGGCGTCATCGAACCGACTTTGCTTCAGTATTCTTGGGGAGTCACACGACCACGCAGATCGCGTCGGTACTTCGGTTATCCAATCAGGAAGATATCGGGTGGGTAATTGGTTAAGACTGTGTTACTCGGCCGTGAAGATCACCTGTTTGTGCAAGGTCTGAGACAATGGCGGATCATCAGAGTGACTCGGATAAGGAGGATGTTGGGTCGTCGACTGTCACGCCGTTGAGTCCCGGGAAACGACAGCGCAAGACGAAATCTACAGCGTAAGAGTCCCTCTCTCACCTACGTTTGAGATCTGACTAATTGATTCAGATGTCGGCGATGCCATGCCAGAAAGGTTAAATGCTCAGGCGGCCAGCCCTGTGAAAACTGCCGTCAAGCAAGTAAAGGCGCTGAATGCTCTTATCCCCGAAAGAACCGCCTCGTCAAAGTGAGCCAACAGTACGTCCACCGCCTCCCTCTTAATACTTTCATATTCATCAATTGGCACAGATACATCGACGATCTAATCGCCGAGAACCAGCGTCTTCGTCAAGATGACGCTAAACCTCGGCCTGAGCCCTCCATCCCCGACGTCTCAAGCACCGAGACGTCCTCATCCCTACAGGGCACACTCCTCGAGGAACGACCCTGGTTCTTTGACATGAACGTGCTTCACACCCCGGTCCTCATCGGCGAAGCTTCCGACGCTGCGTTTGCCACGCGTTTTAGGCAGGCTATTTCTGAACCGGGGCATAGTCACATCCCGAGGGTGAACTACGCACCTGATGAGAGATTGCTTGCGCTTTCGGATCAGGATTGCCCGTGGCCGATACCCTCTAGGGCACGGTTGCTTGTTAATGTTGCATTGAAGTATGTTAGTAGGACTTATTATATTGTCAGGAAGAGTCAGATCCTGGAGGGTCTGGAACAGTCGATTCTGAACCCTCATTCGGCGGATTCGTTGCTGAGGAGTAAACTCTGGGTTATGTTTGCGATTGGAGAGATGTACTCTACGCGTACGGCGGCCAAGGATAGGAACTTTCCGGGTATGGCGTACTTTGCCCGCGCGACTCGTATTCTTCGCATCATCAGCGAAAGACCTCGCATTGATGCCATTGAGATCCGTCTTCTTCTGGTAAGTCTCTCACTTCCGCACGGAAGTAAGCTAACGATCTAGTCTTTCTACTCCCTTGCCCTCAACCGTCGTTACACAGCCTACGCCCTCGCCGGCTCATCAGTCCGTCTCTCCGTCGTAATGGGTCTTCACCTCAACGTCCCCGAGTCCCAACTCCGCGACGCCGGGGCCCGAGAACATAGAAATCGTGTATGGTGGACTGCTTATAGCTTCGATCGCATGTGGGCTTCTCGTCTCGGTCATCCCGTCGCGATTCAAGATGACGACATCGAAGTCGATCTCCCCACTGATCCAGTCTTGGACACGCCTTCAGATGATTTCGCCGACTCATCGTATTTCATCGCGGGTCTGAGACTTGCGAGACTGGCGGCAAAGGTAATTAATGCGATTTACACAAGGAGACCACAGCAGAAAACACTCTCGCAGAGGGTTCAGGAGGCGTTGAGAGATCTGAGGGCTTTTGTGGAGGAATTGCCGCCGCATCTTCACATTGAACCGACTGATGCACCCGAACCAAGTCCAAAGCCTCTGTCACTACACTTGTACTTTAACCAGGTCGCCATAACTGCGACGCGCCCTATTCTTCTGCATGTTCTCAGGACTCACGTCTCAGCATGGGACACTCAACCTCGCACTGAACCTCAAATCCCCGTATCGGCCATGACGCTCTCCGAAGCGTGTATCCGCTGCGCGCGTCACTCATGCCGCCTCCTAATCGACTGCTGGATCGACGGCTCCTTCGCGACGTTCGACTACTTCTACACGCAATACCTCTTCTCGTCCGCCACTGTCCTCGCTATCTCAAGCCTGATCGACGGGAAGGAATGTCGCAGTGATAAAGAGCAGTTCGAGTCAGCGGCACAGTTTCTGCACCAACTGAAAGAGAATGGTAATTTTGCAGCGGAGGAGTTTTGTCGACACGTAGATGCTATGAAGGTTTGTATGAGGGCGCTTGAGGCGAGACGGGGACAGTTTGTGGTGCAGGATACGGGGCTGTTGGGGCTGGATGTGTTGAATCCGACGGCGGGTATGGCGCTGTCAGAGCCGTCGTTGCAGGAGTTGTTATCGCAGCCGGTTCTGGATTTGCAGTTTATTGATGCGTCGATGTATCAAGATGGAGCGCAGGGGTTGTATTGGCCTGATATTAGTCCTGAGAGCTGGAGCGCCAGTGGTTGGACTCCTGGTGGTTAAAAGTTGCAAACGTAGTATATGATCTCCTCATACTGAAGAATCTTTGTCGTGCTTCACTCATCTCTTAGTTACGCTTCTTATGTAGTGAAGGGTATGTTAACACTTGCAAATTGGCTTAGTGCGGATTTACTTCTCTAGGTGCAATATATGATATACCCAAGAATTTGCGTAAAGCAGCTCAATTGCCGAGACAAGAACATGAACCAAACCTTGAGAATCCGCTAGAGCACGGAGTTGCGTATCTCATCCTGCCGAGTAGAATTACCCTCACTGGCCGTCCATAAAAACAGTGTCAAGACTTGCCATTGACCCCTTTCACCAATCAAGTTCATAATGCCCCTAAACAGCTCACAGAGAATGAATCATGAACAGCGTTTCTGGTTCATGACCTCTGCCACTGCAAATTCTTTGTTTTATTGGACTAGCAGCTCGTTGACTTTGTACCTGACAGTCCCTTTCAGCTGGCAGCTCCCCATACTGAACAAGACCATCAGTCACAATGGAACAACCACGAACTGACTGTTGTTCTCGTTGCCAGTGGCATTGTTCGCTACCACTGCGAAATGCTATTCACATCCAATCTCCCAATAAATACTTCCCGTCAGTTGTTGATCCAGTTCTCTTCTTTCCTCCTCACCAACCTCACAGCATCTCGACATTGGTCTTCACCCCAACTCATAACACTTCACAAGAACTATCAACCTCACACTCATACCCCAAATCAACATACACAGCAATCATCCCTCTCACTACCGACAATATGTCTTCTCTTTCCACTGTCTATCCTACTGACGGCGAGGTCATCGACATTGGTGGTTCTTCCATCAACCTCACTTTCGTTGACGATCAACTCCCCAAGGCCTTCCTTGGCAAGGGTGACTTCCCCAAGGAAGTCGCCTACACCTCCGGAATGGAGAAGTGGAACGCAATCGCCGATAAGTCATACCAGACTTCTGATGAGATGACCATCATCAAGACTACCGCCAAGAAGGTTGTTCAGCAACTCAAGTCCGGCACTCACATCATTGACCTCGGCGCCGCCAACTCCAAGAAGTTTGAGCCCTACGTCCACGAATTCATCGCTCAGGGCAAGGAGTGCGTCTATGTTGCTCTCGATCTGTCTCGCGCCTCTCTTGTTGAACACATTACCATGACTAAGGCTACCTTCCCTGGTGTGAAGTCTATTGGTCTCTGGGGTTCCTTTGAACAGGGTGACATTTACTTTAACAACACTCGCCCTACTGCTCGTCTTTTCCTCTCCCTCGGCAGTATCTTCTACAACGCTCCCGACTCTATGGCCAAGGATCGTTGTGTCGAGTTCAAGGGCCACATGAATCCTGTTGATCGTCTCATCGTCGGCCAGGATGGACCTACCGGCGCTGAAGCCAGCCAGACCCATGCTGCCTACAACACTGTCGAGTACGACTCTTTCTTCACCACCTATCTCCAGGGTCTCCAGGATCACGCTGGCATTGTCGGTGCTAACCCCAAGACTGCTTGGACTGTCGAGAGCAAGCTCAACAAAGCTATGCATTACTTCGACGTCACTGCCAACCACGACATGATCTGCACCAAGTTCGACATCCATGTCGCCGCGGGAACTACTTTCAAGATGTTCAAATCTTGGAAGCGATACGAAGATGAGATCCACCAGCTCACCAACGAGGTTGGTCTGAAGATTGAGACTCTCGGCAAGGCTGAAAACTCCGGTATGCGTCAGTATATCATCAAGGCTGCTGAGAACTAAGTCCACTGCACAAGTGTGATCTTACCCCATCTTCCCTGTGTATTTGGTCTTTTCGGAGTTTGGTAAAAGTTGTCTGAGCTTGGAATGCCAGACTGAGTGCGCAAGTAGACGGGAAAGTCCCCCACTCATGGTTGTTTTTGTTTTTGATGTTGTTTCCCTCTTGACTTGATGGAGTCTTGGGAAGGATTTGTCTGAGCTCAGAGTGCCGGACTACCAGTGACGGAGATCCTGGGAATTGCGATACACAGGACGGAATAGACGAGATATCTAGATTAAGAATCCATTGGTCTTCTGTCAACCTTTTGCAGTTGTAGAGTGATGTTCCTCTCATGTTGGTTAAGCCTAAGTTCTCTTGATGCTGATTTGATGGTTGTGTCATGATCCTTGCGTCCACAAATGAAGCTCAGATGGAAGACTGTTCGTTGTTTCTTTGTAGTCTAACTTGTCCTCTCCCTATTATCCTACACTATAATACCGATTCCAGCTTCTACCTTGGGACTTTTCATCCTTCCAAGTGCTACAGGGCCGAAGTCTCTTACAACTCGCCGTTCTCGAAGTCATCGTCATCCTCCTCCTCAACGTACTCCTCCAATCTCTCCTTGAGCTCCTCAACACTAATCTCACCTTCCATCTCAGAAGGATGCTCACCCTTTCTATGAGGCGGAATAGGAATAGTCTTGGGAACCTGAATAACACCATTCTTACCAACAGCATCATTAAACCCGATAACATTATGCCCATTCAGTACAATTGTAGTCCAGCTCTTGAAAGTGTGAACATCAACACCAACACTCCTCTCAAGAAGAGTCGGAAGCTCAATATGGAAGTCATCACCATGACCATAAAGCTTCTTCGACACCTTTTCATCGCCGTAGTAGACCTCGTCACTGTAGAGAGTAATGTTGGGGACGATCTGGTACTTGAGAAGGGCCTTGAGATATTTCTTGCCTGTCTCGGTGTTGAAGAGGAAGGCGTTTGCGCGGGGACCGAGACGGCGCCATGCATCGTTGGAGGGAGCGAAGACGGTGCTGCCGACCATGGGGATGTTGTGGATGTACTTGACGAAGTCGGTCTTTTCGAAGGCGAGGAGAAGAGTTGAGAATTGAGCGGGGAAAAGGCTGATCTCCTTACCGATGAAAGGAGGAGGGACGAGGATTCTGTTGACGGCGTGGATGATGCCGTTCTTGGTTTTCTGTGACAGTTAGGCAAGATCAGATTATTTGGTGCAATATACTTACGAAATTGACTGCGATAACCTTACTGTACAGATTAACTCTCACTCCGGAAAATCCAACACTGGTACGAAGACGCTGAGGCTTATCGCCAAGAAGAGGCTCCTTCAAGGTCGTAGGGATAGTATGTGTGAACAGAATTCGCGACGCAGGATACTCCCCAATACCAAGATGGTAGTTAAGAACAGCCTCGACGAACTCATCACTAGGCTTATCCTTATGATGGTGAGGAATATGCTCAAATGCCTCATCAGTCGGGACGAAGAGCGTGTAGTTTGCATCAGTGCTGTTAAGCAACTTGCCAAACTTCTCATGTTTCTGAACAAGCTTGAAGAACTTCTTGGTGTAGTTGCTCTTGGCGATGAGTTCATAAGTCGTATGATCGGTAAAGTCACCGCCCGTTCGGCCAAAGATATCCGCAGACTCATCGTCGTCTACATCATCAGCAGGGAGGAAAGCCTCTTCATCTTGGAGTCTATTGTGGATTGCGGCTGTGAATTCCGTCGAGAGCTGCTCGGTCGCTTCGTCAAGAGTCTTGCGAAAGCGGGTGGGAATGTCTTCGAGGGTTTGCTTCAGGTCATCCTTCCAGGTGTTGAACGCATCCAAGCCCTCGGGGATGACGAAAGCCGAAGTGGCCGTAGCCAAAGTCAGAGCCAGAAGAGACCTCATAATCAATCAATCAATCACTCGATAGAAACAGAAATGACAATATCAAGCCACTCCAACGTCCTTATCAAGATGAGAAACGGTCAATGATGCTCAGACTTTATATCGATCTCACGTCTATGACGGGACTAATGTTGGCGTCATCAGCTATTTTACCCCGCATGGGATGTAAGAAAAGATGACGTGAGCTTTCAGGCTAAATATGTCTCATCCTTTTTGTCACCATCTACGCTCGGCTTCTTCGGTGTTCATGGTCTGACGTGAGGCAAGGGTGTTGCGAAACGCAAATAATTGGGCTCATCGTAAACGCAGCCATTTCATTGGTGAGATGACGCGTTGAGGATGTCGCCTTTTGGCGGATTGATGATGTGTACGCGTACACCGTCTCAGCGGTTTAGCACGTATTACCCGAGCACGTTTCATCTTATACGCGGATACTTTGTGAGCCTGAATTACATAAGAACATTGTCAATTGTTGTTGACATTTAACTGCCAGCGACATTCTCCTGATCAGCCTTTCCAGCCTCATCAAGAGGATCCAAGTTTCCTTTCGAAGGCCCCATTACACAAATACCCTCTCGTGAGAATCGACTTCCGTGAACAGGACAATCGAAGCTCTTCTCAGTAGTGTTCCAGCACACGACGCCTTTCATATGGGGACACAAAGCGCTGTACTGCTTCACGTTACCCTCTTCGTCTTTGTACACGGCGATGGGCTTTGATCCGGCCTGAAAGACATTAGCTTGTGCACGTACGATAATAACAAAGGGAAATTACCTTGTTCAATACCCCGCCCATTCCACGGCCGAGATCTTCAATGTCTGTGATGTCGGATTGTAGGAAGCGCTTGTATTGCGCGTTGATCTGAACGTCGTGGGCGATCATGCTGGGGAGGGACTTGACCATTGATGCGATACGCTTGGGGGAGTAGATGTCTGCCCATGGGTTCTTGATGCCGTCGATTTCATCCGCAATCAATCGCCCAGCCAAAACTCCATGCGTCAAGCCATCACCCGAATCGCCAGTGATGATATAAATGTGATCGTTACCCTGGTTCTTACCAATGAACTGCATGAAATCAACAGGTTCGAAGATCTGGCCACTCCAGCGGTAGTCAACAGACTTGACCTGTGAAAACCTCTCACGTGTCCATTTCTCAAGTTCACCAAATTCAGTAGTCGTATCTTCCTGTCCAACCTTGTGATCACAGCCTCCAACAACAAGATAATCATGCTCATCATCACAAGCCGTCAGTCGAACATACTTATACTCCTCCGCCTGATCATACAAGAGACAATCCTCAATAGCGTCCTTGGGCACACGCGCAGCGATGCAGTAAGACCGCATGAACTCCATCTGGGCGATGACGCTGAGCTTCTGGAGGGGAACGCAGGTTGCTTCGACCGCGTTGTTGCACTTGACGGTGTAGCCATCTGCTGTCGAGACGTTGACGGATTTGTTGCCGATGCCGAGAATCTCAATGCCTTTTTCTTCAACGGACATGACACGCGTTTGGTCGAAGCAGTGGAAGTTGGGCTGGGTCTTGAGCCAGTTGAGGATGCCGCTGAGATACTTTGTTGGATGGAATGCTGCTTGGTCTTTGATGATAAGACCGCCGCGCTGGTCAATTGCTCCATCCCAGCCACGAACGGTCAACGATTCCTATACCAAGTTAATCGCAGATCAAGAATGAAGATGGGGGAGAGACTTGCATCAAACCTAGCATCAATGCCGAACTTTCGCTGAGCTGCCTCTTCCTTACGAAGATCATTCATCTCATCCTCATGCTCCTTCGCATCCTTCGTAGAATACTGAGAAACCTCGTAAGCCGGAAGTTTGCGATACTCGCACTCGATACCAAGCATCTGAGAGATCTCTCCTACACGATCCCTTCCCCATGCGTGACTTTCAGCGGCGATTCTGGCGCCTTCATCACCGTGCTTCTTAGCAATCTCAGTATACCCATCGTCAAGATCATTGGTCAAATGGCCACTCGTTCGGCCTGTCTCTCCAGAAAGTACCTGACGAGCTTCTAGTAGGACAACTTCTCGCCCGCGAGTGACGAGCTCGTAAGCAGTAGAAATACCGCCAATGCCAGCACCAATGACACAGACGTCAGTCTCGATGTCTTGGTCAAGCTTGGAGAACGTTGGGCGGTTAGAAACAGGGTCTCGACGAACCCACACTGAATCCGTGGCACCCGAGGTATGAAAGAACTGCTGTGACTTAGAGGATGACATGGTAGATTGGTATGCTTTGAAGGATAGCTGGACTGTGCAGCGGCGTGAGATGCGAGAGACTCGGAGTGATGCTGAGGCCAGTGAGAAGAGCATTCTAGGAGGTATCAGTGAAGTCGAGTCTGCGAGAGGACTGCAGTGAGCTCAAGAGGTGTATATCATTGCGATGTAGGAACTGAAACAGACAATGGGCCGTGCATCACAAGACACGGACGAATGGAATCGACTTGATTGCCAATCGAGATCAATTCAGCTGCAAGTTGAGCCAGGGACATGCATCTCGCTCCAATAATTGTCGTGCCTTGTATTACACCGCCTCAGCCTTCACATCACGAAGTCGTCACTATTTCCATTACATTTCCCGTGCATGCAATTCGGTAGCAATTTGCGGAGCATTTGGTCCTACTACGCATCATCAAGGCTGAAATGTGAACATTGTGACGTTGAAATGCCTTGGTCGTCATGTCAACGTCAGAATGATGACCCCGACAACATGGCAAGCAAACCAGAGCTCATGCTCTCCAGCTAGGTATCACAAATACCACCAGAAGCAGAGAATATGTTCATGTTTAAGTAGATTATATTCAGGGCGGGATGTTGCCTTGTTATAGTTACTGTCGCGATAGTGGTATTACAACTTGATCGTGACAATGTATAGAAATGCTAATCAATGGTTCACAGTGATGTATGATGACTAACATTCATCAGCTATTCATGCCTTCTTCTCTCCCCCCATATTGTTCTGAACCGTTCCCCCAATGCTTCCCTCTGTAGTGAATTGCTTCCCGATCACGCCCTCCTTATCAAAGGGACCACCGATCTTTTGAGCGGTACCTCCAATAGCTCCATTCTCTGAGATAAATATTAGATTTGATCTTTCTGATCAACTTGCGACCATCGTACCTGTGAACTGCTTGCCAACGCTACCTTGCTCATCCATGGCCTTGGGCACAGTATCGGTGAGGTTGGTGAGAGGCTTGTCTGACATTTTGAGAATAGAAACTAATAGGTAAGTAGATTGAACTGTGCAGGTGGTTGTCGTGACAATAGTAAGTGATGGTTGTGATATTGACGGCCGATTAGTGTAGCTTCCGCGTCTGACTCTTTATAGCCATTATCGATCTATGATGTCATGACAAGCCATGATATCATCTACACGGGTAAGATCTATAGTTTAGACCTGTCAGATCAATTACCCGATCACTGACGCCTAGATCAGATGGTGGTTGCGGCTATGAAGTCATGAGGCTGAATGGCTGTAGCATACTTGTTCATATCGGCAATGCGGAGCGAATCCTGTGAGGAATCACCTGTAGGTGGAGAGATCATTTAGGACAGCAGAGTGACAAGAACGGATCTTGTTTGCAAGAGAGGACCTTTAATTGATACAACTGCTGTCGATGTGTCCATAACAGACAGGTATATGATAGTTCTGATCGTAGACAATGGGCGAACAGATTCAAACGTGAGATTCCTCAAAGCATCGTATTTGTTATAAACACAGCTGTCAAAAGTTCCCGATGACTCGCACGGTTTAGTGTCTATGAATAAAGAGATGTATAGCTTCTAGACACCACTATAACACCAAAGTACTAACACGATCATCTCCGACGTCCCGCCACCATCCATCCAGCAATACCTTACATCAGACATCAGTATCCTTGATGATCCGCCCCTCGGAATCATCAGCATAAGCATCAACTTTGGTGTCGGCAAACTTCCTGGCAGCAGTCTTG
This sequence comes from Fusarium sp. NRRL 25303, assembly GCA_013396255.1. Lineage (NCBI taxonomy): Eukaryota > Fungi > Ascomycota > Sordariomycetes > Hypocreales > Nectriaceae > Fusarium > Fusarium sp. NRRL 25303. The sequence continues at coordinate 23,350 of JAAOAY010000279.1, read as the reverse complement.
TTGGCGAAAAGAATATCGATCTCCTCAAAGGTTCGATCCTTGTACATGTCAGCAAGCGATCACCATCACTCAAATCAAAAGCATACCTTTGTTTCGGGAAGACGGAAGTAGGCCCAAGTGAAAGTCAACAGAGAGAGTCCAGCCTACATAATGTCAGAGAAGAGACAAACATGGACACTTCGGTGCTCACCCAGAAATAACCGACTTTACCCTTCCAGTTACCCTCGGTAGGATTGATCATGTAGGGGCCGTAAGTGCCATTGAGGATCTGCGAGATATAGTACGCAATTCGTGCAAGACAGATACTCTTACTGCGAACACTAACGGCAGGAATCTCCCCGATGATGGCGTAGCAAACGGGTCCGATGGTAGCGTAGAACACGATTTCCCAGATCAGAACAACGCCGGCTTGGCCGAAGCTGACAGCTTGAGTCTGGGGAACGGTGGCGAGAATGCCGATGATGAGCATGAGGACTGTACAGATGCCACATGCCCAGACGTATAACGTTCTCCTGCCGATGCGGTAGATAAGGAACCAGGAGATGATGACGCCAACGGAAGCGAGGCCGAGTGCGCCGGTCGCAAACTTGAAGGAGTTGCTGGGATCGACACCTGCTTGGACGAAGAAGTAGGTAGGTGTACCGCCGATACCAACGCCAGTTGTGTTCTGCGCGACAAAGACAAGACAAACGATCTCGGTGCGTCGAAGATTGATACCCTTGAAACAGTCGAGGTAGCTTGAGCCCTTGGTATGTTCACTCTCAATCTTGTTGGTGTGGACAATCATAGCAAGCTGCTTGTCAAGATCCTCATCCGTCTTGTTGCTCTTGGCCGAAATACGTCGCAGAACGCCCTTAGCTTCGTCGAGACGGTTCTTCTTGGCAAGCCAATACGGCGATTCGGGCGTGAACCAGAGAATGATGATGAGAGGAATAGGCCAGATCCACTGTATCGCAAAGGGCAGACGGTATGCCCATTGAGTTGCGTTGTCCGAAAAGCTGAACAAGACGCCAGCAGCGAGCAGTTGACCGAGAGCCCAGCAGAGACAAACATAGTTGGCGAGATAGCCCCGAAGAGCCATAGGACAGATCTCTGAGGCATACGCAGGAGCCATAGTTGCAAAAACGCCCCAAGGTAGACCGCAGAGAATTGATCCCGCCAGAAGCATCGGAAGATTATGCGCAAAGAAAGTAATAAAGATGAATCCCGTAACAGCAACAAGAGACGCAACGAGCGTCCGACGATATCCAAAGCGCTCCGTAAGCCAACCATTAGCAAAAGCACCAATGATAGTCCCCACGGCAGTGCCATTCCCAAGACCAGCCTGCCATGGTCCGGAAATCTGATATCCGAGCTTCTCGCCGTACCAATCACCATAAGCTTTCTGAAAGGCCGGCTGAGCCATGAGATTGCCGATGAGGACAATGTCATAGCCCTCCATGATGATGGACGACGATAAGAGGAATGACCATGTTATAGCACCCGGGTAGGCTTTTATAGCTTCCCAGAGGGACATGTTGCGGTCGATGGAGGCGCCTTGCTCGCCTTGGACGTGGCTCCATTCTTTCTGGGAGGTGACATCTTGTTCGATGTGGTTGGCGTTTTGTTTCTCGTCGAGAGACATTGTGAAGAATGACGATGAGATGGAGGGAATTGGAGGATCGTCGCGTCTTTAAGTAGCAGCGTGCCAAGATTGTCACCCCATGGGGATAGAGTACGAAGATTAGGTTTGAAGATCTTTGCGGGGAATCGGTGGCACTTGCTGTCCAATTGGAGTTGGTCTCCCACCGGAGAATAAGTGGAGAGTGTAGTTCACCAACCGCCTCATCACGAGTTACGACGCTCCGGGGGAAGAGAACAGAACAACACTTGAATCAGAACTAGCATACCGATACTTGACTCCTCGGCTAGAATAGTTCTTTCTTTCTCTCAAAATCGTGAAAGCATAACTCCAGTTTTGCTGTGTCACAGAGTCCCGACAATTTTCACGTCCCTCCAGAGTTCCTATTAAAGGTTAAGTCTCAATTGCTTCACAGGTATATACCTCAGCGCTCAACACTTCAACTCACACTACCAAGCAAACAAGCCGACATCATCGCCAAAATGCCGGAAGAGTACATGTCCATGCTGAAAAGCCTGCCTTCAGAGGTCAACACGATCAAAGACCCTGTTGTCGGCGTAGCAACGGTAGATGTGGCCGTTCAAACAGGACCGCCTCGTCATCTCGCCTCTGGTATTCTGTACGGAATACCAGATAAGCCTGATCAGATACCAGATCACTTCTACAAAGCTATCGGATTCAATTATGGTCGCGGCGGAGGATCTCAGTTACCTGGAACGAAAGGCTACGCAGTCAGTCCTGAAGACTACGAGGTGAATTACCTCCAAGCATTCTTCGTATATGTATTAACATGATTAGGCTCGCTTTGCTTCGGCGTTGAGTAACTACAGGACTACCCGAAAACACGCCGGCGAGTTTATCTACTTGCTCCCTGCGGCTTGGGGTGCTGATGGTGGACAGTCGGAAGCCTTTGCGTACCCTGGAGATGGCAATGATTGGACAAGTTGGGATGAGTTTCTTGAACGGACGCTTGGTGATGTCAAGAAGTCTGATATGATTGAGGGTCTTGTTGTCGATATCTGGAATGAACCGGATTTGAGCTTCTTTTGGAATCGTTCGATGGAGCAGTGGTTGGAACTCTGGACTCGTTCGTTGAAGAAGATTCGGTATGTTGCTACTCAGGTACATAAACTTCTTCTAACATATTCGTAGAGAAGTACTGCCGACTACTCGCATCACTGGTCCAAGCATGTCAGCCATTCCTTCGGTATCGCATGAATGGTGGTCGGCTTTCCTGTCTCGCTGCAAAGACAGCCTACCCGATCAATGGTCCTGGCACATGGAGGGCGGCGACGAAGCAGTCACCATGGCGAGCTCAATGGCTTCATTCTACGACCTGTTATCCAAGCACGGCATCCCTCTGGAGAAAGCGCAAGATGTGAACATCAACGAGTATGCGGTTTACGGAGAACAGGTTCCTTCTTCAGGAGCATGGTGGATTGCTGGTCTTGAGCGAGAGAATGCACATGGTCTTAGAGGCAATTGGGCTATCGCTGGAGCCTTGCATGACTTTATGGCTGGTAAGTCTGTGAACATTGCCGTAGTTTACATATTAATGAGGTCAGGTCTTTTGAGTAAGCCGAACGGGAGCAATGGTAGCTACAGCATCGAGGGCGAAGGCTACTGGCCGACAGCTGAGTATCAGGTGTACAAGTACTACGCCTCCAGCATGAAGGGTCAACGTCTGAAGACTACTGCTAGTTCAGATGGATTGCTGGACGTCTATGCGACTGTTGAGGAAGATGCTGTGCGGATATTGGCTGGTACTCGTTCAAGACCAGGGAAATGGTCGATTGATGTAGTTGGCTTAACAGATGACACACGAGTCAAGGTCAAGACATTGGCATTTCGTGTTGTTGACGGGGATAAGTTCAGGTGTGTTGATGGACCGCTTGATCTTGAGGAGAGGGAGGAGGTCGTGAAGGAGGGGAAGTTGAGCTTGAAGATGAAGCATCAGGATCCTACGACGGCCTTTGCGTTCGAATTAGCGATTGCAGAGGAAAGATAAGACAGGTCAGGTCAGGGAATACACTGATAAATTTGCTTAATCTCTTATTTTATTAAAATCTTATGAACCGTTAAGTAGAAGCAACAAAGTATATAGATATACTCTTTTAGTACTTCTTACCTATTACCTCCTACCTAGTCTTTTATATTCGCTTTGCATATTTAGCCATCAAGCATCGTCTAGCCCTTATAGGCTCTGGTTGCATTAGGCTGTGTCATCAAGTAGGTCGACGAGCTTAATTCTGATCAGTAAGAAGCAAGCATAAACAGATACTAGGCTGGTAGTGCTGGATGGGAACCCAGAAAGCCAAGCACAAAGGACGGAGACCATGTTAGTGATGATAGATTGCCGGTCATTCTATTGTATGAGGAGGAAACCAACGAGCCTCGAAGATAAAGCCATAAACCAATTTCTCCATCGGTTTCGGTGAGAAAGCTGGAAGATTCTGGGCACGGCCGGGTTCTGCGATTTCAGCATCCTGAACCAACTTGTTGAGCCCGAGCTCAGTCTTTGCGTTTCGTCTTTCAGCGTTTATGTGCGCGACTGGACTTACCATTTCATCGAATTCCAGTTATCCTCGATTGCCGTAAAGCCATGGCAGGAGTGATCCAATTCAATCTCATTTGTGTCTATCAGGCCTTCGCTCGGGCGCGTGGTGTGTTCAGATCGGGTCGACAAACCAGGTGAATCGGGCTCAGGACCACCCTCGGTCGGTCAGCAAGTTTCGGCGGCGTGGGTGGCTCGGGAAGCGATCCGAGAGCTGTCCAAGGCACTAAGCTAATTGAACTGTTAATAGGCATCGGTTGCATCGTCCTGGGTCTGTCAGCGGGCTTCACGGCTGTAAATAGCGTGTCCGGGTCGGCGAGCGGTAGCGGAGTCATCACAAGATCTAGAAGTGTTATTCGCAGTTGAGACTTGTGGCTGAGAGCTGAAATCAGCAGATAGGACTTAGTTACAAGATATCCATCTACAGCTATATAAAATGTTTCCATTTCTTGCTTTTTTAGCAATGTTAAGAAACGCAGCCGGTCCGTCGAGTAGAAGTAGTGTCCTTGATCAATACATCTTGATACAAATCGCAATTCCCGCTGTTGCTAACTGCCCAGCTGTACTACATATACGCCATAATCCACGGGTCTTCGGCAAGTTCTTTTGCTGATGCTCTCTTAGCCGGATCCCATTGAAGCATCCTATTCATCATGGCAAGAAACATTTGTTTTCTCTCACCCTCAAGGCTGATTTCTTGTTCAACGAGAGAAGTGCTTTCTGGAATGGGGATCTCATCACGGAAATCGCCTAACAATGTGATTCTCAGCAATGGCATAACTTCTTGAAGTACGTTGGAAATCACTTACCGGTGTCTGTAAAGAACTTGCGACTGGCCTTGCCGGCTTCAAGGACATTTGATGGCGGCTGGTCGAGAAAGGCAATGATCTCAGCGAGATGTGCTCTGCTGCGATATTTCTGGAACTCGGGGTCATGTCCTGTAAACATATGCCGACCTTCAAAGATATCCCAAATCTGGTGCCGAAAATAATCAGTTTCAGTGCACTGACCGATAATCTGAGTGGCTTACCATGCATCCTGCGTTCCAAATATCCACCTTGTAGGACCAAGGGGCTTCGAGAATGACCTCAGGAGCTCTGTAAATGTCCGGTTGGATATCTTCGCAATGTTCTACATCACCTACAACAGCTGAGCCAAAGTCGCATAGAACAGGCGCGCCATAGTCCTTGGGTTTTCGAAGTTCTCGCGATATGTAGATCGTTCTGCCGTCAACCTCCTTCCGTGGAGTCGGCTCGCTCTGCTCTTCCTGTTCGAAAGCAGTGAATACTGAGTCGTCATAAATACCGAACATGATATTGTCTCCTTTGATATCTGTGCGTCAATGCGTCAGAGAATGCCCCAGTCACGAGGAGGACTATGTAACAATACCTGTATGTATAACCTTGCACTCTGTATGGAGATAGTCGAGCGCCTGAAAGAGTCGACGCAAGGTGACAGCGAGGACCACTGGCGGTAGTCTTCTTACTGGATTGCGGTTTAGGAATGTCCACATGCTCTCCCAGAGTGGAGGATGGACCAAACAACGATGAGACCCATCAGGCCCAGTAACATCAAACGAGTCAAGCAGTTCTCTTACTGCGCTGCGGCCAGGATGCTTTGATGAAGAGGCAAAGATGCGCTTGTACATTTCGAGCTCATTCTCCAGCTGCTGTCCCATGCACTGATTATTGATGAAGAGTTTTAGCGCGACATGTCGACGACCACTGCCTGTTATTAGCCGAGAGTTTCCTATGTTGATATCCTTTAAAGGTCTTGAGTAAACTTACTCCAGGTCGCGCGCCAGCCAAACGGTTGAGCTAGCTCCGAAGCCCAACTTCCCGACCACTTGGTAGCGGTCGCGCAGGACTTCTCCAATTTGGATCGGATAGTAGCGAGACGCGACGTAGTCAGGGAACCGCTCTTCCTCTATTTGCACCTCTTTGGGGACTTTTGGGAAATTGGGGCTGGAGAAGATAAGAGGCTTCCATACTCCGCCAGGCCATTGTATTTTCCGAAGGAATGTGGTCATTCCTACGCGCTTGAAGAGCGGATTACCAGAGCGAGTGGCCCCAATATGTTCAACTATATGGCTTTAGGCGCTTTCGCTCAAGGTAGGTGGTGGGAAATGGTGTTGTGGATTCGAATGGCTATGTGCTGTTTGCTGATGAGTCAGACGCAAATTCGGCCAATCAAAGCAAAAACCACAATCGCGTACGCGGGAAGCTGAGAATTGACGGAGGGGGGCACATAAAGGCAGACGATGAACCTAATTATTTCCGGGGAATCTCATAAGCTTCCAAGCTAGCTGATAACGCTCAAGGTGACTATCATTACGCGTTAGAAGCTTGGCATGTCTTGAGGGCGAAGAATCGAGTTCCTTGGGTTGATGTTTTGTAGAGTAGGGCATATAAGAAATATCATCAAAGCAATTGGCGAAATCAACTCTATTTTTGTAGTCTTTCCTAAAGCACAAGTAAGTTCAATAAATTGTAGGATGAAATTTTAGCAACGGTGATTTATAGCAGTGCCAGTGAGCTTAATGGACCTCGTCGACAATGTTGACTGTCTACTTGTCTTCAGCAACATAACGCTGCAAAAACGGGGCAAGGGTGTCTTGTCTAAAGAGCCTGAGAAAGGCAACAGCCCATTGGGATATTACCAATTCAACATTGCTATTAGTGGATTTATTATCACCATCGAGTCTTCATAAGTACTACTCTATTATGCCTTATACAAGCCGACCAGAGCCCAAACTTAGCCCACATTTGACACCATTGTCCGTCCCCTGGCATTCAATAAGAATCGCTTTAGTCACTACATAGTTAAATGACAGACATGCAGCATTCAATGTATTGAAAATCGTCTACATGGCGGACTGTATGCTCGAGAGGGTACTGTGCAAGAGGCTGGCGGGTAGCTTAAGTTAGTTTCCATATACAGTCCGGGCCTTTTCTCAATTGACGAGTGGGTAACAGATATCATTGGGCTCTCCTAGTCGGTCGCAAAGCCGAAGACGGCGAGATGCGCGGAAAGCCTTTCCCTGCTCAAGTACAAATCTATAGTGGTACGCAATCAGCCTAGGAGTTCAGTGAGCATGAGACTGGTACTGTGTCTGCCTTCATGATGTTAGTTCGTATTCAAGCCTGAAGAGACTTGAAGCTACTTTGAGAGTGTAACCGTGAGGGGGGGATAGCCGGGATAGACTTGTGTTGAATGTATCAAAGAGACACTCGCAGCCCTGCAGACCAACAGTAAGGCGCTGGAAACTCCGGTGCTAGATTGTAGAGCAGTCCGTGATACGGCTTTGTTGTGCGTTGAGAAGAAAGCCTTGCAGCATCGATTTGATGGTCAAGCTACCGAAGGGCAGTCCGATGCTGATGTATGGTCACTCTCCTTGAAGAAAAGGAGCTTTTACCTTGAGGATTTGGCATTACGAAAAATTCAAATCGTAGAAGAGTTGTATGTTTGGGCCCAGTTAGAATTCGCCAAAGTACTGCCGACGTATTCTTTCCATTTCCAACTCATGCGGTAAAGGCGTTAGGAATCCGTCGACCGCATCGCGCCAGAATGTATTTCGTGGATTAACATGCCAAGCTGATGTATACTCCCAGTATGGCGGTATCCATCCAGCCGACTCCCACTCCACAATGCCTGTCACCGTATCCCCATCAGCCATGATATTGAGACTGCTTAGGTCACCGTGAGTGAAGACTGGGCCCTCCCACGGCCCGTTATGAAAGTGGATGAGTTCCCTCAAGCCCGGAAAGGCCTCTTCACCATCTCCAAGCTGAAGACCACGACGCAACTCTCGATGAAACTCTTGAATTGTTGCAAAAGGACCCCAGAAGGATTTGTCAGGAAGACGCTGGTCAAATATGGAGCCCCCATCGACGTTGGAGACGCCAACGCCATCCGGTGGGACAATACTGCGTAGCTCCGTGATCAAAGACTTCAATTGCGCGAGAATTCGCGCTTTAGAGTCTTCTGATCGTTGCGTCCAATTTTGAGATAGATCCCGACCCCGGATCCTTTCCATAAGTATATAGACACGACCTCTGTGCTTGAAGCTACACTAAACTTTGGGAACTGGTATTGACGTGTTGTTCGCAACGAGTTGCATGGTATTTGCTTCAGTCAGCGTTGTGAAAGCGGTTGCTTTGATACAGAGCTTGGATGAGACGAGAAGGATACGCCCCGGACTTTTTCGTAGGCGGTGGACACATGGGAGTTTGTTAACATTGTAGAGAAATAAAGTGAAGAGTCGCATAAGAAGGCCAGAATTAGTTTCTCTTGACTCCATGGTTACAGGAACGTATCTCTGACTGTATGGATGTTCGTCGCGTTGCGAGTTCAGGGACGTCCAATTCGGTTAGACTGATGCGACGAGGCCGGATTAAAATATAGCCAACACTAATCCAATTCACAAGCCTGATGAGGGACCTACGAGTTTCTATTGCAATAATGCTACTCATTTTGAATAAGAGTCTTTATAGATTTAATTTAGAATCATCTTGGAATGAAATATATGCGTCTGTTCGCATTCACCTACGTTTTTCAAGAATCCCTCATAGAGACAGCCTCAGAGGCTATCAGATGACGCTAAACTCAAAATATCCTGTGCAGATGTCAAGGCTGGGGAGACGTCCAATTACTTCATGAGTCACGCCCTTCAGTATACATTCCCCTCGTATTAATAATAATTAAAAGCAAACTGGTCATCGGTTATAACGGGCTGATGATCCGATCCAGCCGATCCTGGATATAAAAGGCAATTTGAACGGATTATTCTTCCTCGTTGCCTCAGCACTTGTAACAACTTGCTCATCTCAACCAACATGTCTGATACCGAGCCTCAAGCAGTTCAGGTCTCCCAGACTCCTGATGGAATCACAACCATCACTCTTTCACGCCCTCACCGCAAAAATGCCATAGACGGACCTACAGCCAAGAAGCTCACCGACGCCGTCCTAGCATTTGAGAACGACGCCACGCAAAAAGTGTGCATCATCTACGGTGCACACGGTACTTTCTGCGCAGGCTTCGATCTCCACGAAGTCGCCAAATGGAACGCCGCTCAGGGAACAGACAACTACCTTGGCCCAATCATCGACCCTAATCACAAGGTTGAAGACCGCAACATCGGCCCAATTGGACCTTCTAGAATGCAAGTAAAGAAGCCCGTCATCAGCGCCGTTGCGGGCTACGCTGTCGCTGGAGGCTTGGAGCTCTCACTCATAGGCGACATGCGCGTTGCCGAGGAAGATGCTGTTTTCGGTGTGTTTTGCCGAAGATTTGGCGTTCCCCTCATCGACGGCGGTACTGTTCGGCTACAGGCTATCATCGGCCTCGGACGAGCGATGGATATGATCCTCACTGGAAGACCTGTCTCGGCGCAGGAGGCGTTGCAGTTTGGACTCGCGAACCGTGTTGTACCTAAGGGACAGGCGTTGGTGGAGGCGACTAAAATTGCGAAGCAGCTTCTTACGTTTCCACAGGAGTGCATGAACGTGGACAGGGCTAATTGTTACTACTCCGTATATAACGCATCGTCGTTTCAGGATGCGTTGAGGAATGAGTTTGAGAATGGGGTCAAGGTCATTACGACCGAGAGTGTGAAGGGCGCGGCGAATTTCAGTAGTGGAGCAGGACGACATGGTGTTTTTGAGACAGCCAAGTTCTAGAATGAGTTGTTATAAGATGGCCTGCAGATTTACTTCATCTATAAGGCTCTGATTCTGATGACCTATGCTCTCTACTCATCGCATCCCTTTGTCTTCATTGACCTTGAGCTTCCTTTCTCGTCCACGTTTGGGACTCGGAGTGAACGTAGCAGTAATACAACATGACTGTGCCTTGTAGGGCTCTTTTGAGGCCTATATGTAACATAGTCTGATGCATTGCCTTATTCTATTATTTTATAAATAAAACTCGTTTATCCTAGACTTCAGCTTTCTTGAGTTTAAATACAAAAAGCCTTCTTTTTGAACGGATTCCACAGAAGCACTCGCCTGCTATAGATTTAACCATGTTGGCTAACGGATCTTTCAAATTTAAAGGACAAAGAAATATGATTCAGGGAGTCATCGGATATGCAGTATCAGTCTCGAAATCCAACACTAACCCTCTACTACGTGACGTCCACCAACCCCATCAGTTACTAGCGTCCCAAGATCCCCTTTAAATTGCAGCAACTTCCTAGACAGTCTATCTATCCAAGTCCCCTATGAGTCTTCCGCGTTGTCATTCACGCCCCGTGACTCAATATACTCTTGCCGGGTCTGAAACTCGAAATTCGGAGCCACCATTGTATCATGGTATAGATCATATGGCAAAGGAATGACGTCGAAATCCGACTTGCTCACCCACTTATCCGAAATGGTTTCCCCGTGCTTTACCTTGGCATCCTCAACCAATGCGTCTACATCCAATTGTGCCCCGGGGTTGAAGTCGCACCACAAATTCGATGTTTGGTTCGCCAACTGATCAATGAGTTTCTCAAACCTCGGGTCCTTTGCAAATCTGGTCGCATTGTGGTCCCGTGTACTTTGTCTTAAAGATGCCAAGAGCTCGGTATCCAAGCATATCTTCCAAGCCTTCGACTTGGAGATTTCTGTCTGGATCACCTTCTGGAAAAGGTCAGCGCAGTAATCGCTGTGTTGCCCAGCTTCTAAAACAAAAGTGAAGCAATTGGTGCTAACGCCCGAATCCGCCACCGCGAAAGCGTCAAGGAGCCAGTAGTATATGCTAGCCTCAAACTCTCGGTTCGCAATCTCTGTCGGTAGGGGTATGTCCTCATTACTGTCCATATAAGCAATGATGGAGTGGGGACGCTGGCTTGTTACACAGCCAAAAACACTGGCACGACGCTCGACTCGAAGCATGTGATTCTCTTTCAAAAAGGGGATTAAGCCTTGGGTATGACGAGACGGCAGATTCACCGATGGCAAGTCTTCATGCAATACAATCTTCCTCATCTGCTTCCGCTGGCTAATTGGGAGTCGTTGAATAAAGCGAATTGCAGCAGCCGTGGCAGAAAACCTTAGCTTCTCACGACATCGACTGGTGAAGTGCTCCAATAAATTATCCGGTTTCTCAAACTCTGGAGACCGCCGATCTTGCGGGGCACCTTTCCCAACTTGATCGTAGAAGCTGCGCGGGGTGTAGTACCAGGTAGCTGGAAGTTCCCAAACAAACGGCCCAATCTCAAATAACTCCATCATATGCGCCACTCGCTCCTGAGAAGGGATATCCCACAGGTTGAATCTCAAGTGGATAAAGTCGTCGGCGGGACGAATTCCAATTCAATGGGGGAGAGATTTGTATACATATTTCTTAAACTCATCAGGTTGCGTCTCGGAGATAAGTTTCAGACAATATGATGTAGCCTCGCGAACTTCGCCTTGAACCCATTTCTGCTGCCTGCGACCACTTGAACCACTGCCGTTGTTTGCATTGGCTTCTGTGTGGAGAAGGCGAAAGGGACGATGAAAAGACATCCCATTGATCTTGAACATGTCGACCACTTTCAGAAATTGTCGTACCATACTGCACACAGCTGGTCGAAATTTGACGCTCTGGAAATAGTATCCAGGGTCGTTGTTCTCATGTATCCATCTGTTGTGCTCGACGAGCTCAAACTCAAGGAGTTGCTGAAAGCCCGGGCATATTGACTCGAGCTCGGTGAACATCTCAGGAGTGATGAATTTAGCTAAATGAAAGACAAAGTCTTGCTCCAGAACGTAGTGAGTGGTAGCAGCAAGAGCGAAGCATCCGGCCAAGTTGCACCAGTCTTGGCGGAAGACAGTCGAAAACCGAATAGTATTGACTGCCAGCGGCATCGCCCTGGTGTCATTTGCGATCGAGCGACAAGTATAAAGAAGGGATAGATCAATCGCGGTCCCGTCGGCATTCGTCAGTTTATCAGTCTGAACATCGTAGACATAGCCCCCGTCTACCTGTAGACACTCTCTGAAGATCTGCTGACGAATCTCAGAAGGCAGATTTGTGAGGGTTTTCGGAGCCATGATGGTGTGGACGCCGGTGGCGAAGGGTAAAGTCGAAGATGATGGTATTGGATGCTTGAAGAAGTTGGAGGGGCGGGCGGGGTTTTATAGCTGCCTGTGTGGAGATCATGAATTATGCAACGTGGCCAATCACACGCAGGAGGAAAGATAAGCTTCCATGGAAGCAAGTGAGGTGAGAGAGTTTCGCTACCCAAACAATCCATTTTCTTTTCTTGCCGTCACCCTTATACGAGGCTACCGAGCTTTTGACTTTGCCCCAAAAAGTTTAAACAGTGAGGTCCTCGAAGTAGGCCAATATCACCGAAGTCAAGATCATACAAGGTTTATCTGCCTTCATGGCGCAATTGCTGCCTGTTCCAGGCAGTATTAATACCGCCTCCAGATCCACTAATGCTTCGCTATCTTTTGTGAGATGTCAAGGTGAACCGATTATATTTACCCCTCAGCAGCTATATCAACCTTCTTCCTTCATCCCACCCAAGAGACTAAGACACCGCAGGTCACCTTCCAGCGCAACAGGGAAAGAGAGGGAAAGCATGTTTGCTCTTTGATCGAACTTTTCAACCAAGGAAGACTAGGCAAGAGTCTACAGATAGGAAGCAATAGAAGAGTATACTCACATACCGCGCCTGGTCTATCCATCACACTTCAACTTAGAGGTCAATTTGGCCCCAACTACCTAGTAAGCTAGAGATTGAGCGCAAATTCGCAAGTACGTTTCTCGTCTTGCCTTTCCCGCTACTAGGTTGGTTCAAATTCAATAGTAGTTGCCTTTGCCATTTAGAAACCTATTGGTTACAGTTACAGACATCAATCATAGCCACAGACACGATACCTGCTGCTACTAAGGACACGGCCATTAACTTGTCTAGAAGGAATAGAAAGCGCAGAAACACTTACTAGGAGATAGCCTGCAGCTGTACGATCATACCTACTGCACAACCGGCCGCGATCTTAAATTAGCTATTGGACCCGAGAGAAGCGCACGATGGCAGTTGCCATCAGGAAGAACCACGTCGAGGCGCCGATCTAATCTCGTCACTACAGCCAAGGTTGTCAACATGAACTCAACGATGAAGGTGTAAAATCACTTACGGATGGCTGTCTTTGATTGCAGCCTGGTTAGGTTGATCAGTCGTGCGGTTCAGAGGCACCGTCTTGGTTCAATAGATCCAAATTGGGTCGACTTCGAGGTATTAGGTCTCAAGGACCCAGAGAGAGGCCTAGGAGTTTATCATACCCTTTCGTCAGACCAGGCAGCCTTCCTTGCTGCCTTTGCAGGCCTCCTAGTGGTAATTAGTCATCGTCAAAATTTGATCAGATAAAGATTATCTAACTCGGTTGCGTATGAAGAGTGGCTTCTCAACGTATCCGAAAGGATTATCGCGGTGGAGGAAGAGCTGCTTCTGAATTGGCGACGACGGCATAAGGCTAACTTAGTTTAAGCTCGATTAATTAGAACAGTACTCTGGCTAAATACTATACAGACCAGGCTGGTCATTGTTTGAACCATGAGAGCAAAACTGCCAATATAGCTCTGGTCAGTTGTAGTTTTATGAGAGGAAGGAAAAGGGTCTGCATAGGCTTACGGACAGCGAGTGTGCGCACAGTGGTCTGCTAGTCAGCGAATGCCAATGGGTAAATGGGACGAGGTTAAGAGAGTAGGAGAAGTGACATACAACTTGACGCGGAGTAGCGGTGGGAGAGTCATGCTAAGTCATTTCAGAGTCGGGACCAACAGAGAGGCCGAGGCTTAGAAGGGATAGAGGCGATGCCTTACAGACCGAAGGCTCTGTCAGAGTCAGAATCTGTCGCTTTCAGGCAAAGTCAAAGTAGCAAAAACAGATAGTGGCGAAAATACTGAAGGAATCGGCTAACTCTGCTGCTTCAGAATAGTGGTTAGTGAGTCGACCGCAATGATGAGACGGTCAGGGGAGCTGCGACTTACTTTGTGTAACTTAGTTGGCGAAAGTCAAATTGACTTGAAATCATGACTAGTTTGATTAGTTAGACCAGAATCAAACAGGAGAGATGAGAAGACGTATCTCCATCAATTGAATGCACAATGTGGGGCACGAAGCCAATCGACCCTGTGTCCTAGAACCTCCGAATCGTGTTAGTACTAGCAGATGAAGATGGGGAACAGCATGACGTACCAGATAAAGTGATACTAGTGAAGGAGTAGTGGTTTCAATTGGGGAGATCCCTCTTCAGATGTTAAATTCAGAGAGGTATCTCCAGGCCGTCGTATAGATAGACAGAACGACTAAGGCATCAAAGTGATGCATGGAGTCTGTAGTGGTGACTTGAATGAAGCCTCGGGACTTGTACATTGGCAAAGGATTGCAACACAGTCGGATAGACTCGGTCTCGTCTGTACCTCTTATGGGGAGGGAATTAACCTCCTCCATCTAGGATAAAAAAACATCATGTATGCCTGGGCAATCGCCAACTAGCCGAGACTGAAGCAAACCATGGCCCATTTAACAATAAGTTTAAGGCTGTTAGTAAGCAACGCCTTCCATTTCAGTGCTCATTTACCTCAACCTGGGGGAATGAAGATCTGAGCAATCCATGGACAGTTGATACACGGTCTGAGTATGATCACCGCCTGTGCATGCTCGCTAAATGGGATCCTAGAACCTGGACTTCTCGATGGTATGTGATCCAGGGTGAGGCGGGTTCGCTTCTGCTTCCTACTTTGCTCAGTTCTTGACGGCCTTGTTGTGCTTGGCTAGGATATTCTAAGCTTACAAGTAAGTTCAATGCAAAAGCTACTAGAAAAGCATAAGCTATCCACGTTGTAACTAAACAGTCAATAGGTATATGCGATCAAGTTCCTCATCTAAGCTCAAAGGCCCAGACTGCAGCCAAAGGCTTGAAAGTCAGGCAAGTGTGAGGAGATTCATTTTCTATTCCCCACCGTGGGCAGACTTAGACTTTGCCCAGGTTTCAAGCCTTTTCTGTCTACCAAAATCAGTCACGAATCTAGGCTAAAAGTAGAGAGACCTATGATGTCAACCCAGAGCCGTCTGCAGTGATCTGCAGTCAGCTCATCTATGTTGAGATACCAGCTGTTCTCGTAGTCAAGATGAAGATTTCTATCTAATGGTAGGAAGGAAATCCTTGCTTCGGCTAAGGTCATTTTGTTGTTTTTGTAGGTCTGAAGGCTTAAGCCGATCTGAAATGACAGGGTTTTTATTTAGTCTTCTGATGCAGGTATCAGTCGTCGGTCAAATCACGGATCGTTAGTTCGCCTGGGATAAGACAAGTTCCGGACAGGATCAGTCAACAGTCAGCGTGCCAATATATACCGAGAACTAACTTTGACTTACTTACAGAGTATATGCTTGGAGCGACTATTAATAAGTCCGGTTGTCCTTGCTATCTTATCTTTCAGCTGGAACGGCTGACCATGAAAGACGAACGGCAAAACTTTCAAGGTATCTTGCTCATACATGGACTTTACATTTGAGCTGGGTCCCAAGAACTATTCTAACGCCTAAAACTCATATACATAGCTATGAATACGAAGCATGGTAGGAATTTGTCTCAAACGTCCTGCTGCATTGGCGACTGTACTTGTTTGGTAGCCAGTTCATAGCCCAAAATGATGCAGCCTCCCATTCTAAGAGGCTGATGTCGGATGGCCCCAAGTCTGTCAAACCATCGAGAGTTTAGTCACCTTGCACCTATTCTACAAAGATTATGGACATTATTTCCGAAGTGTCGTGTCTGGTCAAAGATGATTGCTTAATGCAACATTCTCAGCCCCTCACTTACCCATTCGACACGTTTTCAAGCCTTGACGGCACATAGCTTGCTGAAAGAAATAAACTTAGAGATTTAACTGTAGCTTGTAGAGGGAGTTTGAATCGATAAAAAACATGAAAGGATATTTGGCGACGATCTGAATGTGAGCGTATGTTGGAATGTATTGAGTACTGGAGCAATTGAGATGGGCGCGATAAGCTTCAGCGCCAGGGCACTTTACAGGGCGCTTTACAGGGAGCTGCGTAAGAGTCTTACAGCGGGCGCATCCTTTGACTTCGTTGTGAATGCGACACACATTCTTTGTGTATCTACTTGTCGACTGTATCTCTCGACATGGAAATATCGATCAAGTCAGTTTGCGGATTGTTCTTGGGGTGTAGGTAAGTATCGGGTCAATTGAATCGCCGTGTCTGGTTCAGTTGTTCTAGAAGGGGCTGGCGCATCTGATACACTGCAAACGATAACCTGGAACTCGTATCTGACGCAAAATGCTCTGCAATGATAACAAAATGTCCTGAGGATGGCTGTTGATTTCACCATACCACTGAAATAAATACTTGTCGCTCTGAGGAATCATAGATACTGCATTTTAAATATATGCTAGTCTCCGCGCACAGTCAGGGGGCATGCGATGGAGCGCTGGCCTCTTCAGGGTAAGTCACTGCCAAGCCAAGTTAAAGGCTGCTATATTGCTGTATTTTGCCAGAAAAAGTATACAACATTTTAGTTACGAAGGGAAAAGAAGCCTTTATCTTATCTATAGAGTTAGTCTTGATTAATTGAGTGGAAGTGGAACGAAATGTCTATAGATAAAAGTTTTGTAGAATCTTAACTCTAAAGTACGCAACTCAACACTAAGTTTATGTCTACAAGTGCCTTATGTCAAGTAAACCTAGTTTAATCTTATATCCTTTACCCTATTTTATGTCAGGTCTAACTATGCCGCAAACTTTATAGAAATTTACAAGTTCCCAGGTACACATTCTCCGCGATCCAATGGCAAGGACATCTTGATCTTCAGGAATTACGCCGTGAGGTGAGCCTAGGGCTGCATCTCAGAACAGACGTCTCTTGACATACATGAGCTTCCAATGTACGTAGTGTTAATCTCCCCGGAGGATCAAGTCTAGCGGCAACGAGCCCAACACCGGAAGGGGAAAGCAAATTTGCAAGGTGAAAACGTGTCATTCAATGCATTTTGCAAGTCTTCTATCATTTGCAACTCTCGCACATCACGACAAGAAAGCAATATTGGCGACCTGGAAGGCAATCAATCGTCGACGCGAGGGAGTTATACATTATTTGCCGTTCTCTTAGACCTAAACTTTAGAACTACTCCTTCACTGATACTATTAATAGCACCCAATCAATAGCTTCCGCAAGGGAATCTCAACTCTCACGGTATGACACGACTCAGGTTCGCATGTCATTTCCCATCTCGGTTTACTGTATTCTGCACTTAAATATCCCTAGAAATCAGTGGAGATACTTGTAGAAGGCGACATCAGCCAGTTTAAATAGGGGAGCCTTTCCCCCCCAAAGGCTGTCTTCGAGGTTCTACATCATGCATGCACGGCCTTCCTACCAGCACTTGCTGATATGCCGAGTCTGCGAGTCCTTGTATCCTAATATCGCAGGCGGTTCGCGAGTCACGCGAGGCAACGAGGGACCTAGTGCAACCAGGTCTTTGGTTATTAAGACTTTAGGGGATAAAATATTCCTTGACGATACTCAAAGAGTTGGGGATCCAGCCGGTACAAGATTATTTCCGCTGAGCGACCGAGGCTGACAGGGAGGCCTTTAGAGCATGCAGGCCAATTATGTCTTACTGTCCAACGAAATACAGGCATGCGTCGATGGGCAGCCTTCAGCAAAGGCTATCTGTCTGACTGATGTTCGGACTATTACATCTGGTAAATATAGACTTCTGGAAGCCATCTTGCTGCGAGGGGTATCATCGAATCGTGAGTTCCAGGCTGAGGGTGCAGCCAATAACGAAATACCTGAGATTACACCTCGAAGTTCTCTATACCAATCCAAGCTCTCAGCCAAAAGTCTCAACCATAAAATACACATCTAGCTCATCATTTGGACGTACAACGCAGTGTCTGATCAATTGCTACAGCATAAAGCTCAGATATTACCCCTCATTCAACTTTGCAGCGATAGCTACAGCTTCAGGCGCCCCAAGGTTTTGAGGGGATTCTACATCATCAGCACAGTGGTTTCAGCTCCCACATTCCGTTATCCCTCATCTCGTAGCATTTCTTTTCTCCAACAACTCGCTAGCGTACTAGGATGAAGCCATTCCCTTACCACCGCAGCGAACCCGGCCCGACGGACCACCAGTCAGTATCGCTGCTCGTTCCCCCGCAAACTGCGACCTGGCTTCTACGACGTTATCGAACGTGGCGTTTATTAATCTGTCTGTCTTCAAGTTACACTATTGGCTCCCTTATTTCGTCGGTCCGAGTAAAATCATCATGTGGATTGACCGTGTTGCCTGTTTCGTGAAAGGCTTGCCGTGTTATCCGGGACGGGATGTCGGCACTAGTACAGAACCACCAAGTCTGGAATTAGCTGGTACGAGAACTCCAAAGTGGTACAGCGCCGAATGGAGATGATGCAGGAGACATTTCCCCGCGTTTGTGTGTTGGGATCTGCAGAAACACTCCGATCGTAGCTACGTCGTAGCTCGAGTCTCTCCATTTATTGTTTTAGACATATTGAGATGAGTCGCAGTGGGAGGGACTAAGTCTCGCAAGAGCGTGAAGTCTACCTCATAGATGAGCATCTAGGCAGTAATGACTTGTGTTGATCTCTTTCATTTTCCGCAACCACTTGGAGAACGTTAAACAACGTTTCAACGCTTTCAAGATACTCGGACCGGGGCATGAAATCGCATGTTCAATTGACTGTTTCTGGCCGCTCTCATGGCGCCACCCGCGACACAGAACATGCATTTGATGCATACTTTACTCTCCCTATTCCCTTAGATCGCTACGTTACTGCCAAGGCTAGATTCAGCCTGCTCAAGAGGCGTCTTTTTCGCGGCAGGTAAACAGGATTAATTAAACCGTCAGCCGATGTGTCGGACCGACGAGTTCTCCCTGTATTAGAGTTTGCAGCCGCGTGGCCAAGCATTTTGGCATTTGGGGTCCCCGCGACTCCACACGCAGAACTTGGGGTAGTCTAGATCCTCCAGACGGTCTACCGATTGGTCAATGCTTCGAGTCCGCTTGCTCGTATCGAGTTAATCCTCTCTCTGAACTGCTCAACTCGGCTTGAGCTGAAATCTCGCGTGCGCACTGGATCTGCATCTATAAAGGCATGCCTCCTCACCTCTTCAAAATCATGAACAGCTCATCAAGAACTCCAATTGTCTCTCATCTCATCTACCCTTACCATTCTGATCATTTGGTACTCTCACAATTACCAACATGGCATACAACAACGGGCCTGATGAAAAGGGCGACCGCCGCGAGAGTGTCGCAGCCCAGCACATCCACGAGGTCAACGACAGCGAAGAGCTACGTGGCATTCTCACTGCCGCCGAAAATGCCGCCGCCGCCGAACATAACATGACTTTCATGGAGGGTCTCCGGGCCTATCCTAAAGCCATGGGATGGTCAATCGCCCTCTCCACCTGCATCATCATGGAGGGCTACGATACGATCCTGATCGGTAACCTCTACGCCATGAAGCCCTTCAACGAGTACTACGGCCACCCGGACGGCAAGGGAGGATACTCTATCTCTGCTGCATGGCAGTCCGGCCTCACCAACGGCGCCAGCGTTGGCGAGATTCTAGGACTGTACGTTAGCGGCTGGCTCGCCGACCGTTACGGATACAAGAAGGTACTGGCGACAGCGCTCGTCATGATGACTGCCTTCATCTTCATCCAGTTCTTCTCTGTCAGCCTGTCGATGCTGTTGGCCGGCGAGATCCTCTGCGGTCTTCCTTGGGGCGTCTTCCAGACCCTGACCACGACCTACGCCGCTGAAGTTTGCCCAATTCACCTTCGTTGCTACCTCACAACCTACGTCAACCTCTGCTGGGTCATCGGACAACTCATTGCTTCAGGCGTGCTGAGGGGAGTCATCACCCTGGATAGCAAATGGTCATACAAGATCCCCTTTGCTGTCCAATGGGTCTGGCCGATCCCGATCCTTATCGCTGTGCTGCTTGCACCCGAGTCTCCTTGGTGGTTCATCCGCAAGGGCCGCGTTGAGGACGCTAAGCGATCTGTTGAGCGTCTGCAGCGCAAGGGCACAGGTGTCAATGCTGACGATACCGTTGCCATGATGGTCCACACTGATAAGGTTGAGAAGAAGATTAGCGAAGGAACCGGGTACCTGGACTGCTTCCGGGGACGAGTTAACCTCCGCAGAACTGAGATTGCATGCCTGACTTGGATCTGCCAGACCATCTGCGGCTCCTCCTTCATGGGCAACTCGACATACTTCTACGAACAAGCCGGTCTCGCCGAATCTAACGCTTTCACTATGACAATCGCCCAATTCGCCCTCGGATTCGTCGGTACCGTGCTTTCCTGGCCGTTGATGTCTCGTGTAGGCCGCCGCACGATCTATGTCTGGGGCCTCTTCGCCCTCACTGTGATCCTCCTCGTCGTCGGCTGCCTAGGCATTCCTGCAAAGGCAGCTAGTTACTCCTGGGCAATCGGATCGCTGCTTCTGGTCTACACCTTTACCTACGACATCACCGTCGGTCCCGTCTGTTACTCCCTCGTCGCCGAGCTGCCATCCTCAAGACTTCGCCAGAGGACCATCGTGTTGGCGCGAAACGCCTACAACATCGTCGGTGTCGCATACACCAACATCATCGGCTTGTACTCGCTGAACCCTACGGCTTGGAACTGGGGAGCCAAGTCGGCGTTCTTTTGGGCTGGTAACTGCGCTTTGTGTTTTCTGTGGGCTTACTTCCGTCTTCCTGAGCCCAAGGACCGCTCTTACGCCGAGCTGGACATGCTTTTCGACCAGGGAGTCTCCGCGAGGAAGTTTGCTACAACCTATGTCAATCCTTATGAGGTGACCGAGCGACGATTCGACCAGGATGCCGACATCAAGGAGAAGAGTATGAGTCACGTCGAGTGATTGGTTGATGTGTATACATACAAGGTCTTGTGTCAGGCCATTCATCAACCATGGCTATGGAGATTCGGGCTGGGGGGAGCAGATTGCTTGGATGTTCTGAATAGTTTGGGGTTTGAAGGATGCAGATGGGTACAATAGTTTCCTTTATGAGTTTCAAATCAAGTTTTTAAAAACAGCCACGTTCACCTGAGTCGCCCATATAGTGCTTTATCAACTTTGACTTGTGCGTCATTTGCTCCCTGCAACGTCCACTCCGGTCACTAAGGCTCATCCGGAATCTGCACCATTTCGACACGTACCACTTGTGGCCAACTCATCCATTCTCTACGATCTTTTAAGGCGAAGCCAGCCTGGAGCTGTTGCATATCTAACGCCTTACATCGTCAATGGCGCAAGGGCAATCAATGGCCAGGACGAACCTTGGGCTTCCGCGAGCACGTCGCAGTGTCTCTCAGACGTGATCAGGGTGCCAGTAATTAAGGCGACAATAGATAAGATGGCTGCGATGCTTGAAATAGCTTTACTGAACATGTTCGTGGCTGAGTATTGCCGTTCAATTGTATGATGTAATTCCCTGCACGATATGGCGTCTGTTCTTATCGATTTACCAGGCCTTTGATGCCTCTCAAATGTCCATCACGCCCTAATCACTTGAGCTTTTTGCCTGGACTTCCGCCTTACAACTGGCAATCCATACTGATTCATCCTCTACGGCATGTATCCCGCATCCCATTTGGTATCGCTCATTCGCATCATAAACATATGTTTGCGGACAGGGCAAGAATAAAAAGTTTCGTAGAGTCTGCGATGCCAAGGTGCGTTTGTTAATTGATCAAGAATGGGAGGAAAGGCGAGGGGAAATCTGGGATCGTTTTAGACCGAAGCATGATGAATCTGGGAATAGCTTCAATTTGTCCAAACTGGAGTTAGTCCTCGTGTAATGGAGGATGCGAAATCCTGATTGGCCATTCGCCAAGATCCGCTTAGCTTATAGTTTTATCTTGGCTCCGATCCAGCTGACAGCCCCTGGTGATGAATTGCCGCGATGCCCAGAAATAAAACACGAGCCACTAACATTTACAGAGAGCGCATCGTGGGGATCCAGCGGGGAGAATGGCCTCAGGGAGCAAAAAAGCTCAAGACTTGGGAAGAAGATGCCAAAATACATTCGGTAAAGAGTTCCCTAAGCCAAGACAAGATTCACCTGAATATTTTCGTCGCTAGGAGTCAAGGTCATCAGCTTTTTTGTCTCCGTCAGAATCGACCCTTAGCGTGATGCGACAGCGAACTCCCCGCATCTGCTTGTGACACTGGCATCACGAGTTGACCCAGCCTCAATCACATCATATCCCCCACCAACAAGGTTGGCGGGGTCTAGACGTGGAGCGGTGAGACACCAAAAAAGGCGCGTGAGCAACCGGGGATCCAATTGAGGTGAAAGGGCAGGGCATCACATGCAGTCGAGTCGAACGAAGCAGGCTGCGACAAAGAAATGGAATGGACTAGGCATTTGAGATGAGACATTTTGCGAGATCTACAGTGTCAACTCAACAAGCTTATTTCTCCACTGTCACATCACATTGACCACCGTCTTTGATCTCGTGCACCAAGCACCAAGCTCAAGACGCACCAAATTCTCAGTTGTAACGCCCGTATCAATTGAAACAATGTTTGCGAAACTGAATGCGCCCGCAATTGACGTGCTTATCGTGACACAGACACAGGCACAGTCACAGTCACAATCACAAGCCTTGTTGTTGCTGTTTCACCCGCCAAGACCGTTCTGGAGGGTTCCCCAACTTCTCCACCGAATAACCTCTAGCTAAGCACTGTACCTTATCGGGCCACGACGCGAAAGAACAGAACAGAACAGAACGAACGTCTGATGCAACAAGTCAGTGATCGTCGGCCAAAATGCAACTAAATAACAAGAAATTAACCTTGTATGAAGCATCCACTGCAAAGCTTAGAGCGGTAACGCGAGAAAAAGGCTTCTGACAGGGCGATTCGGGTTTAGCGTCTGCACCCTCCATTACGACAGCCTAGACCCTTGGCTTTTGCCCCGCCCAGACCGCCCGCCCTTTGGGAACAGTCACCAACCTCCAGCTCCGCCTCCATTTCATTTCATCCTCGTCGTCTCCCCAGACACAAAACAAGGGCTGACGCTCCCCTCTCTTCTCCCCTCCTCTCCCAACTTTTCACCGTCTCGATCCTTCAGCACCGAAAGCGACACGAGCGTACCCCCCGAGTCGCCATGTCCTCC
>JAAOAY010000275.1:0-62270 GCA_013396255.1 Fusarium sp. NRRL 25303 | reverse complement strand
GAATTGCCTCTTTAGCTCAAGAGATTTAGCTTTAAGCTATGATTGACATTGGGCCGAGATCCGTGTTGATCTGCAGAGTTCCAACGGCACTTAGACGCAAACTCATGGTGTGGCTTGTAAAAATTGCCATGAGCTGGTCATTGGGGTCCAGCAACTTGAAGTTATTGTCGCTCAAACGAGAAGCTTTCATACTATCTACAGCCATGCTGTTTCCCTTCCTCCAATTAATTGGAACGGGCTGTCCTGTGTTTGGAAGATTAAAGGTGAATGTCCACCGAACATTTGACGGATCTCCGAGACCAATGCGAAATATCTTCTCATCGCTGTTGTAGTAATTGCTTATTTTTGGGAGATAGAAAGCAGCCATTGCGACCCCCTCGGCGTCCAAGACCAAGTCGGGGTGCTTCTTCTGATTTTTTGAGACGGCAAGGCTGTATGGGACAGGACCGTCGGATGCATTGTCAGGCTTGCACTCATAGCGGTCGTGGAAAGAAGGCTTGGTGATTTCGAACCGAGCTCGGCCTTGCATCTAAGTGGGCGGTGGATGATATATGGGATGGCTATGGCTTTGGGTGTGCCCATACATGGCCCGCTGCGGTGGCGGTCCCGGAGGTAGGGCGTACTGCTGGGGTTGGTGATATGCCATTGCCATAGTGAAGTCAGGGTAAAGAGACGTAAGTAATTGGGAAAGGCACGCGAAGCCCTAAATGTATCGGATAGGATGATAAGGGTGATATTGATGGCGACAGAGAGAAAGTTGAACAAAAAAGATGCTGGGTCAATCGTGGAATATATTTCAAGCTCAGTTAGGAAGATCGACGCTATAAAATCATGCTTAAATAACTTACAAAAGCGTCGTCAATCCCCCATATGCCCATCTCACTTCCAAGTGCAGATATTACGAAGGTTGGCTCAAGAGGAGTGGCTGGGAATGTCCGTTGCGATACGGATCTACAGGCTCAGCGCCTGAAAAGGGGAACTGTCAGCGCTGCGTGGACTGCGTGTGTTGAACAATGACATCACCGCCCCCAACTGACAGGAGGTTTTGGAAATTTTTAGCCCGGGTGATCGAGATTTAGTAGCTTGGTTATGCCGTCAGCCCTACGGATCTGCATCGTTGTACTCATGAATGCGATCGCTTCACGGCTCCACCGGAGAACCTGCAGGTGATTGTAGCTCTAGGTCGACAAGCCAAGGCGGTAAACATTACGGTTACAGACGAGTTCAAGTCATTCGGTCTTAAGCCCAATCTGTGAATACTGGGTGTCCTCATTTCGTTGTCACCTCCGAATCTACAGTGTGATAACACAATCAAGCAGATGCCCTGGTTGTCGTTTTGACGTGAAGCGCTCGAAGCGATAACAGGAATGATCTTCGAGATCACGGCGACACTACCCAATAAATGTTCCGTGAATGGCGATAACTTAGATCCGAGAATTGCTGGTATTCAAAGGTCTACGCTGCTCAGGTGAACCTGTCACCTCCAGTGTCAGGCAGGTGCGCGATGCAGTGACTTGGTGGCAATCAGCTGGCAGGCACTTCCCGATGACACCTGCCAAACACGTTGCCGGTCACCTTCTTGAATCACGCGCACGAAGCTCGCGTCCGAGGTTCTTCCCAAAACAACATGAGAAGCATTCTCTGAATTGTCTCTTTGGTGGCATTCTCTCCATCTTCATAGCAGCGCGCCTGACTCAACAAACATCTCATCCATCGAAGTACCATCAGTGAGTCTCTCAGATGCTTGTCGAGAGTTTTGCTAAAATTTATTTGGCTGGGCACGCACTATCCCGACGGAAAGTGTGGCCTTCACGAAAGATCGATCGAACACGCTGAACATGGCTCGGCCCCAACAAGATCCGGAGGTCAAGAGGCTGAGAAAGGAGGCCAAAAAGGAACTCAGACGTGAGACTTACAAGACCAGAGTCGCTTGGCTCAACCAGGAGTGGAAAGGGTCACACTGGCTCCCCAAGGAGTTCGTGAGGCAATACAAGCCTTGCAGTAGTGTTGTCCGCTCCTTGAAAAATATTACTGAGCTGGCCATCACTGAAAACATCCCGCTAACTTCTCTCTGGGAGTCTGGGGGATGTATCAGAAATGTTGTCGACCAGGACCTTGCCACTAGGAAACCCGGGCTCAACTGGGAGCTCAAACATCCTGAATCTGCTCGTCTTACGAGGAAGATGGCCCAAAGGGCGTATTGGGACTTGATTGCATCTGTTTCCAATGTGGAAAATGGCGGCGGCTCATTGCCAGGTATTAATCCTCGTACATCAGCTGGCTGAAGTCAACTGGCCCAAGCCCTCGAAACACCACGACATGCAGAGCATCGGCTGATAGCAATACAGGTTCCACGACAAGTGATGACTGCGAAGTAGAAGCACCCCAGAAACGTCACACGGCTTCTGAATTGAGTTCTTCCGCCCTTGATTTGCCAGCCGAGCAGCGACTCCCATCTCCACTCCACGATACGATCGCGTCCAAGGAAGATGAAGTACAAGATCCGCCACAAGGCACGAAGCGAGCCTTCAGAGATGAAGAAGACGAAACATCAGACTCCTCTCAAAATAAGAGTCCTCGCGTCACCATTGATGAAGTTCTCAGAAACCTCAGCTTTGATCGGATTGAAATTGCCCGCCGCATAATGGACATCGAACTTGAGACCGCCCTTTTGGTCAAAAAAGACGCCGGTAAAGCACTGATAGATCTGTTGCATCGAGACTGCTCTGTGGCAGTAACACAAGCCGAAAGAGTCCAAGCTCGTAATCGAAAGCAAGAAGCCGACGAAGCATTTCGCCAAACTCACGAGAGACTCCATGGACTTAGTCAAACTCTAGCCGCGATGAGCAACCTCAAGAAGACCTTCGATGCACGTGCCGTAAGCGCCCTCAAGCTCGAGAATGCTGAAAGAGTGGTACAAATATGCAAGGATAGACTGGATAAGACGCATGCGAACCACGAAGCGGCCCTGAAGTCCAACCCGATTGACGATTGTGATTTGGAAGCAGTTTGGAATGTGCTCAAGAAGGATGATAGCCATGAAAAGGACTTTGAGTAATGTAATATATCCTCTCATTGACGGGACGATCGTAGCCAAGGTGGGAAAGATGCTATCTGTTAACGGAGTGCTTTGTTGTTTGCAACCAACTATGGAACCCAAGATGGACTAAGTTCAGGTAGTCCCAAGCAAGTATCATCATAAAGCACCATGGTTCGTATGAACAGAGCTATCCTAATTTGTGATAGTTAAAACCTCGGTCTACCTTTGAAGAATCACGCGATCAGAATCTCCCGCTTCTGCAACCAACCTTCAGTGACACCAGCCTCCGCTTCACCGTCCATAAAGCCGTGCACGTAGGTCGAGCCAACGACCATATACAACTCGCCTTCAACACCATCTCTGGATTTAACCTTCCGTAACGTCAGAGGTACCTTTCCCCCATCAAGAACAACCACAACATCCCCCCCCTTCGCAGCAAAGCGCGTTGCTAGAAAGAGCCCATTATCTGTGACCGCGAACATGAAGCTGCCAGGGCTGTAATGATGTGAGATTTGACCCTCGATGTCAAGTTTAGTGGGATCCTCGTCGTCGGCGGGCTGGTAACCGAATGCAGATCTTGAGTATTTGTTGCCAAAGTGTAAGCGGTATGTCTGTAGGGGACTCCATTCACTTTTCAACCGCTCTTGGTTTTCGACGTCCAGCCTCTCAATCTCGGTTTGTCTCAACCGACGCATTCTTGGGGGGAGCGTGCAATCCTTTACCATCGTTCGCCAGAATGCACGAATGGCAGTCTCGCCTGTTGACATCTCTTTACCGCCGACTTTCGGGGTATATAGATGCTCCTGGGGTTGCTCAAGGGCTTCCTTGCCAAGGTAAAGGTTCATGACATCGATCGCTGCAAGGCGTTTGTCATCCTGGAGAACAGGTGCGACTGTTCCAAGGATGGTGCCTTTGGTGACCAGGATATCCTTCTCGGGGCCGACGAGCCGACATGGGGTCTCGCAGTTCTTGACACCAGCGTTGAATATGTCACGCTGGGCAAAGAGCATTGTTGCACACTGCCGACGCTTGCTATCGTATTCAGCAACCCAAGATGGCACTCTATGTTCCCCCACTCGCAGCGCTGTAGGCCCTTCCGGGCGTTCGAATGGGTTTTGGCAAAGAATATCCAAATTTCCGGCAAGATTGATCAAAGAGGCTGTCGCCTGTTGATACAATTCTGGCACTGACGTCATATAGTCGACATTTATACCGTGCTCTTCCGTCACCAGGCCAAGGAGCCCGAATATCTTGTCACGAGGGTTAGTCGACTCCATTTCGCGAAATCGCACCAGCACATCCATGAGCTTGGACCCCTGTGACATGAGGCGGCGTTGGTCCTCGATCAGCTTGACGGGAACGAACACTTCACTAAAATCCTTGTAATATGAGGGAGAATGACTACTCTCGCGGCCCATGTGGAACGCGTCAAAGTATGGCTCGTCTTTGAAGAGGTTTTTCAGGACATCCCAGTTTAGCTCAGCATCTCTCGACATGAGCGTCAACCGCGGGGCCAGGGAGAGCTCCTGCATGACCCACAGCCGGCTCCAGAGTGTTGGCTGCCTGAACACGGCACCGAGAACGAGCTGTGAGCCCATGAGGAGACGATAACCTTCTCGGGCCTGATCTTGGAGTTCTTTCAAAGTTTGCGGGTTCTTCTCGGCTATTTCGCGCATCAAGTCCATGCCCTTTTGCACCCATTCTTCTTCTTCGTCAAGATCGGGATGACTGTAGAGCTCACGAGCCTTGACATCTTTGCCGATCATCGGGTCAAGCCAGGCGATATCTCGCTCGCAATTTGAGTAGATTTCGCGCATGAGAGCGACTTGATGACCCCGCTCCTCGACATCTAACTGATTGATGCAAATCGCATCAACCCAAATAACTCGGGGCTGATCATCTCTTTGCCTCAGGCACGATAGAATGTATTTCAGGCTTGGTGTAATAAAGAAAGTATGGTTATTGAGAATGATTGGCTCCGAGAAATCGGGCTCGCCCCAAACATACGATAGGGCTTCGTACTTTGGATTCTCAGATGAAGTGTTGAGTACGGCGTGTGAAAGAGCGCAGTGAATATCTGCATCTGTGTCTCGAGGCGGAAGAAGCGTGAGAAGTCGAATTTCTTGCTGACTGTTATCTAGAGGTTTGTAGATCGTCGCAGCTACTTCGCCATTAACGGACATGACCTTGGGGCCGTGATCGAGCTTCTCCGTCATTTTGTGTTCCGACCTTGGAATTGAACTTGAGAGTAAGCAATGCAGATTAAAATTAATGGAGTTGAGGGTGAGATTGGGGACATGGAAGAATGCTGCCTAGGGCTGAAACGCTATAGAGGCTGTGTTGAACAGAGCAGGGGAGGCAAGAAAACCCTGGGCACCGATCCTAAGTATCACAAAAGATTAATCTAAGGCTCTTCTTAATTCATACTAAACTTACCTAAGTGTTTTTGTCACTTAGAGTAGAGAACCCTAAGTTTTTTTCGCTCCCCAGGAACAGGGAACAGGGATCTGACTCTAAAATTAGACACTTCATCTTAATTGTCAGCATGCTGGTCTAATGTCGTGGTTTGAGGCTGGGTTGCTCACAGCTTCACAAGCATGCAAGTGGCAGTGCTGATGCGGATTCGGGGTCTGGTTGCGGGAAGAAAGTGCAAAAAGAAGTTCGATGCGGTTTGTGTGGATCGAACACACGACCTTCAGATATCGCTTGATTTTGGTGAGGATTGAAGTTTAACTTCAGTCTGACGCTCTCCCAACTGAGCTAAACCCGCTGACTAAGGAGTTGTTGTTCCGATCTCGTCTGCATCCTTGTGAGGGAACGTTGGGATGAAAGAAAGAAGGAGATCGCTCGCTGAGGACACAACAAAGATATCATATGGCCGATGCTATCTTGAATCAAGAAGTTGTGTTACCTCGCCAAAACGCAGTGAGGCCTATAGAACTTAGCCTGATTCAGCTTCAATCACCAGGAGTGCACTCACATACTATGACATAAGAAAAGAGACAAGCGTACAGAAATACGTTTTAGCATCGATTGTCATCTAAGATGCCTGCACCGTCTTAACCTAAGACGTAAGACAGATCAGCCTACTGCTTGTTCTATGGTACCCAAGTTCCAGCTCCTAGTGCCAACTCCAGTCGTCCTCCCGTTCGTCATTACCTTTGGGTATAACCACCATCAACAACCAAGGCAGACCCAGTAACAAAAGAACTTCGTCCTCCAGAAAGATACAAAACACCATCAGCAATCTCCTCGGGTGCACCCATCCTCTGCATGGGAACAGCTGTTGTGATTCGCTCTTGCATAGCCTTGAGGACCTCGGGGTTCTTTGTGGTCATTGGTGTCTCTGTGTATCCCGGGCAGATGGCGTTGATGCGTAGTCCCTCCTTTGCGTAGTCCTCCGAGGCTGATCGTGTGAGGCCGATGATGGCATGCTTGGCAGCTGTGTAGGATGTCGATAGTGGAATACCGACAACGCCCTGAATGGAAGAGAAGTTGACGATGGACCCGCGCTGTAATTCCCTTCCGTTGATAGATGAACGAATGGGCTCTTGCTTCAACATGACTTGTGCTGTAGCTCTGAGGACAAAGAATGTTCCAGTGAGGTTGATGCTGACAACACGGTTCCAATCAGCTGTATGGGCAAATGCTGCACCACCTTGATGCTTCATGGCGATACCGGCTGCATTGACAACATAGTCGATGCGGCCATACTTTTGTGCAACATCTGCAACAATCTCGTTGATGCGATTCTCATCTGTGACGTCTGCAGAGTATATCTCAATCTTGAAGTCCTTCTTTGGTGACAATTGCTCTTTTTCAATTTCAGACTTGACGATTTGCAGAGATTCGAGGTTGAGGTCTATGAGTGCAATACCGGCACTGCCATCGCGGGCAAAGGCCCTGGCGCATGCTCGGCCGATACCTGAAGCACCTCCTGTGATCAGAGCGTATCCTGGGACATCCATTGGAATAAAGGTATTGGGGGTGGGGGACTGGTGATATGCCAAATTCTTTAGATAAATATGATTGATGTTGATGTCTATTTTCACAATATGAAGTTGTTCTTATACACCTATAACTATTGCATCGCACTTGTCCCGTGGTTGACAGGTCCGTTACTCGGGGACCGATATCCGAAGCTAAGTTGGAGAAGCTTTCCTGGTTTGACATGGAGCGTTCTCGCTATCTTGGGCTTGCCCCACCATGATCAGCCCCCAGATATAACTTTCCTGTTTCAAATGCGGGGAATGCGTGATAACGTAGTCGCTGGAAGGCCTCAATCTGATGAGCAGATGATAACGAGAAGGCAGTTCCGCGACAGAGGCTGGACTTGAACGGAGACTTCTCGGGAATTTGCGATCGATTATCAGCGCGTGATTTGTTTACTGACTAGGTTGAACTGTTTCATCCATGACTGGCACTGCAGCCTGTAAATTACCTGGGTTGCATGCATCTAAATATCGAGTTGCAGAATGCGCTTGAGACAGCTCTTTAAGTGTGTTACTGTAATTATCCAGATTTTCATATAAGCTAAAAGATACGCTTACAAGTGTTATGATATGTTTTGCTATGGCATAGTTATTAATTGTTTGACCCACGAACACAATTGCACATATTTAGTGTCGGGGCGCACAAGTCTCCCTCAGATATTACGGCACAAAAAGGAACAAATGCTTTGTAAACTGAAACGAATTTTGATGACCTCTATCTATGCGAAAACAAGACCCTTGTATCCCGACTTCTTAACCTCCGCGCACCGCCTTCGGTACTCTCCAATGCTTCCACTATATCGTGCAACACTCCTAACATTCTTGCCCTTGACGTTTTTATTGACACCTGTCATCCAACTATCAATCTCATTCATGAGAACCTGGCTCTCACTGCACTTCACCACATGCTCAGTCCATTGCTCAACGGCGTCCTCTGTGGGTTCAACAGAAGTGTAGCCGTTGTCCTTGCAGTGCTGCAGCATATCTGATATAGCTTGCACACCGTGCTCAATGTTGCGTGTAGCGTTGCCAAAGGGCTGATGGGGACCAAGGACCATGAACATGTTTGGCATCGAGGGTACAGTGATACCAAGGAACGTTCGGGGTCTGTGGTCAACCCAGACTGCTTGATCACCCTTAGGGCTGTCGCTGGTCGCGATCAATGGCCTGTTCTGCTTGCCATGCCAGTCAATAGCACTAAAGGCACCAGTAATCGCATTGAATCCGGTAGCGCAGATTAAAATGTCAAGCTTGTGCTCCTTGCCATCGGAGGTCAGGATGCCTGAAGGCGTGACACGATCAATTGGTGTCTTTTTTAGATCAACAAGGTGAACATTTGACTTGTTAAAGGCCTCAAAATATCCACTCTCCATAGGGACTCGTCGCGTACCGAAGCCGTGGTCTTTAGGGATAAGGCTCTCCGCAATAGCAGGGTCGTTAACCCGTTGTCTGATCTTCTCAGCCATAAAGTTAGAATACAGACTGTTGGCATATCGATCGGTGTAAGTATCAGAGAACACGCCCAGCCACTTTCCAAAACCAGGCATGTTGTATAGCTTCTCCCATAGCTCTAGGCGTTCCTCTTCCGAGACCTCAAGAGACTTTCGAGGGTCACCGTGATGCATGAAGCCAGATGAACTCGTTTCACAAATCTTGAAGATATCGTCGTAGTTCTTCTTGTGTTCGTTCATTTGCTCAACGGTAATTTCGGAGTTGCGAAGAGGAGCGGACCAATTGGCCGTCCGTTGGAAGACGCTGAGGGATTCGACGCCATCTACCTTAGAGACGGCAGTGGTGATTTGAATGCCCGTCGCGCCTGTTCCGATTACTCCAATCTTCTTGCCTACAAAGTCGCGATTGATATCTAGATCCTTGGGCCAGCGAGAAGTATGAAAGAGCTTGCCGCTGAAATCTTCAATTCCTTCAATTGCGGGTAGAGTAGGCGCAGAGAGGAAGCCCATGCAGCTGATAAAGAACGTGGAGACGTATTCATTGCCAGCCTCATCTACAAAGGTCCATGTGTGATCAACTTCACTCCATGTAGCCTTTGTAACAGTGGTGTTAAACTGAACATCTTTCTTGAGATTGTGCTTCTCAGCAAAGTAGGTGATGTACTTGTGAGTCTCTGGTTGAGGCGAAAAGGCTTCCTTCCAGTGCCACTCGTCAAGAAGCTCCTTGTCAAATGAAAAGCAGTAAGACAGCGACTCGGAGTCGAATCGACATCCGGGGTAAGAGTTCCAGTACCAAGTGCCTCCAACATCGGGAGCGGCATCGAGAACCCTGATACGCCATTCTGGGAAGCGTTTCTTGAGCTGATAGAGTGAGCACAGGCCGGAGAGACCTGCGCCCAGAATGAGAACGTCGAAAGTGCTGGTAGACTGAGGTACAGAACCCATTGCTGATGGTGTGAATAGTGCGATGATCAACGGTGGATAAAATTGTCTTGTTGCTTCAACTTGGTGCAAAGTGCCAACGTCAGAAGTGTATCTATATATCTCGAGTTAAATGATTCGATCGTGTCATGCCGGAATTGACTTCACATTTTCTTCTTAGCCAATGGCCTGAACAGGATAGTCTGCTCGACTTTCCTATCATGCTATCACACAGTGAAAAGCGAAATGTCTTGCCACCAGATATAACTTTCCTTTTACGATGGTGGCTTCGATAGTGGAACATTCCCGCCCAATCACAGGTTTGGATCAGGTGACGAGCCGTTGCAAATTGCGGGGAGAACCTTATCAACGTGATGATCCCAAGGACACGAGACCAAAGTGCGCCCTGCAGGAGTCAACTACCGATACGAACTGGAGGGTTTCAACGTCTGCTGATTGTTCATCGCTTGCTTGGAATAGGAAAGTCTCCCCAAAAGAGGGATTGGTACCGATAACCGAAAGGCGGGGAAGCGATTGGCCTTATCTCACTTCTCCACCAAGGCGGGAGTGCCGATGCCTGCATCTCGGGACCCTTTACAAGTGGGCATTCCCGGCTGAGAAGAAGGTCTAGTCGAGGAGACAGCTTCTCTTCAATATGCCTCCTCTCTTAGGGAAGTCCACAGCAAAGGCCAAGCGGGTCCCAGGACGGAGGACTCGTTCGTTTGGAGGATGCGTTACCGTACGTTCAGTCCGTCGAAACATGATACCAGACTGACCCTTTCCAGTGCCGCAGTCGTCGTGTGAAATGCGATGAAGGTCGTCCCGGATGTTCTATGTGTAACATCTCCGGTCTCGATTGCGGAGGCTATAGCAAAGACATCTTCTTCGACTTTGATGACCCCTCATCGACGGGCGTCGCTCGATTCCGAAGACCATTATTGACGGAACAAGAACGTGAGCGTTTGAGCGAACAGATTGCGCAAGACGTTCCACCAGAATTGACGGGTTGGCATCTGTCTCAGATTGATGAAGAATGCGAAAGGACATCTACGGACCTACAAATCTCAAGGGGGCCTTTCGGTGCTTTTCGCATTACGCAGCAATTGCCCTCAGATCCATTGAGCACCTTGGACGAGATAGAAGACGACGCGATAGAAGTTTCACAAATTCACTCTGTCGAAGAAGAAGATCAATTGCTAATCCCTGACTTCGATGACGACGTGGAGGTTGTCACCTCAACACTCGACTTTGCGACTGGAACAACTCCTCGAGATACTCAGATATCGGAGGAACATAACGCGCTGATCCCTCGTACAGATTGGTTGAAAGCACTGGAAAGCTTCCCCGTGAGCAGCTGGCTGGATCCAGGGCACTTTGATCTCCCTGACTGGTGGGATCCCGTGGCCATGGGCACTGAGAGTGCCGTACCTTGGATGGGTGAATCGGCCTCGTCGCAGAAACCTCCTTCGCCATTTGCAAGGTCTTCCACAATTGAGCTTGGGTCTCCGAGGCTTTACCTATCAAACCTTTCGCCTAGCTCAGGCTCAGTATCGTCCCAAGTCGACACAGACGTACCGCGTGATGCTGTATTGCTGGTTAAACACTATGCAACGATAGTGCTTCGGGGCCTGACTCCATACCGTCACAGCAAGACACCATGGCACGTGCTCTTTCTCCCCCATGTCAAAAGCTGTTTAGCCGCCTTGACACTCGGTGAGAAGATGGACCATGCAAGTCTATGTGCATTTTACGGCACGCTATCTATAAGTGCCTTTAGCCTGGGTGGCATTCATGGCTCCACCAAGTGGTTAGACCAAGGCACGGCATATTATCAAAAAGCCCACTTTCATGTTTGTCTTATGCTCAAGACAGCATACGATATTCCCAAGACTGCCAAGTACAAGTCTATACTCATGGCTCTCTTGACGATGGTCCAGATTGCTATACTCTCTGGCAATCGAGATGAAGCAGAGTACTTTTTCCTGGAAACGGAGAAGTTCATCCGAACAAAAGGCCTCAACCGACGAAAGTCCCGCAAAGTCAGGTTACTGCATCACTGCTACGTGTTTGAGCGGCTGTCCCACGAGAGCACTTTTACACAAAATACACTGAACTTGGATCATCGGAACCGCGTCCGCGAAGCGATAGAAGCAAGCGGCGCCAGTGCCTATAGCCAGGATAGCTTATCTTTCCGGCTTACTACATGGAGTAACCTGGATCAGGAGATGCACAAGGTCAAGGGTCAGGAAGAGGGAGAAAATGACCTTCATCTTCAGCATCCAGGAATATGGTCAGCTACGCTTTATCCTGAGATATTTGGCGTACCAGAGCTTCACCTCTTTATGCTTTCGCTGGTCATCCGTCTTGCACGAGAGAAAGAGCAAAACCAAAATGAACTGATAAACTCTGGACTTACATTGAAAGAGTTCATGGCTCGAGCAAAAGCAGTTGAGCGATGGATCAAGCAACTGCATGTGCTTCGCCAGTCCATATGGATGGTCGAAGCGCCTGTTGATCCTGAACACCAACAGTCTGTCAATCTGCTGAACAGCTTGGCTGATACAATGCAGCACGCACTTTCTGTATACTTTTACCGTAGAATTTATGATCTGGATCCAAGTATGCTTCAGAAGCATGTTCTTGGTGTGCGGGATCGGCTGCTTGAGTTTGATGCATCAGATGCGGGGATGGGATACGGATCTTTGAGACTGATATGGCCTGCATTTGTTGCAGCTTCTGAGACTGATGATGATGATATACGGGCGTCGTTTGTACAATGGTTTGAATGCGCTGCGAAGCGAAGCGGACTGAGGATATTTACGGAAACGAAAGAACGTATCGAGCAGATATGGATCGGGAGGGACAGCACCGATAGACAAAATGGGTTTGGATGAATAGCGAAATTGGAGACCATAAAATTAACTCCAATATGAACCGGCAAATCTTACCATACATACATGTGAATATGGTTATGTGACGTGTCCTTACTTGCTTTGTTGATGGCCAGCCAACGCTCCCCGCCCAAGTGCAGCCATATTTAGAACGAGTTCTTCGTAACAAACCGCCACTTGGGATGACTTTCCACTTCCAGAACCGCTTATCACCTTTATGTGCGGGGTAAATTCATCGCCAATGGCCTTCGAATGATTTGTGTCACACAGGCATGCTGGTTATGGCTGGGCTGCTGTGGACTTAAACCTCCCAAAACCTCCTCCAATGTTTCAACCACGTAGAAGAACATTCACTGTTTATGATACCAAGTTTCAAAATGGCATTTTTCGAGGGAAAAGTGGTAAGTCTTCTTTCATCGTGCGACATTAGGCAAGAATAACACTTCAGATCGCTGTAACCGGCGCTGGCTCAGGTATGGGTCTGGCCACCGCGAAGCTCCTTGCCCAGAGAGGAGCTACAATTTCCCTCGCCGATATCAACGAAGAAGCACTGAAGAAGGCCAAAGCTTCGTTGCCAGGTGACAAGCATATCTATCAAGTGGTAGATGTCAGCAAAAGCGACTCAGTTGACTCTTGGATCAAAACGACTGTCGACAGTTTCGGCGGGCTCCATGGTGCTGTGAACATGGCTGGCATCATTGCTGAGCCAGTGCCTCTCACCGAGTACAGTGATGAGGTCTGGGATAAGATGTTTGCAGTCAATACCCGTGGAGTGTTCAACTGCCTGCGTGCAGAGCTCAGAGCCATGTCCGCCGGTGCTAGCATTGTAAGTTTGAAGATCAACATTTTGGACAATCTCTGATTGTCCCTCAGGTCTCAGCCGCCAGCGTGTTTGGACAGCTCGGTGCTCCGGGGCATGTCGCATATTGCGCAAGCAAAGCAGCGGTTATTGGCCTTTCGCGCACAGCTGCGAAAGAGAATGCTCACATCCGAGTCAACTGCGTTTCGCCTGGTATGTTTGTACCGCTAACAGGCCTCAATACTTGCTGACTTTGTTTAGGATCCGTGAGTACTGCTATGAACGAGCATGATGATGAAGAACATATCAAGCGCAGTCTTTCGGGAACTGTGCAAAAGAGAAGAGCTGATCCGGTCGAGGTTGCTCGAGTGATCGCGTTTTTACTCAGTGATGAGGCATCATTTGTGACTGGCGCGGTATACAATGTTGATGGCGGATGGGTGTGCTAAATATGTTTAGCAGTAATGCCTCGAGGATCTCTATGTATTCCGCTCATAACATGGTACAGAGTTATATCTGATTGCTTTACTAAGACGCAAAGAATATCTGAAGGACGGATAACTTGATATATTCTAAATTATCCTAAGTTATCCTAAATTATCCTAATTATTCTCACTATTCGACACTAAATTTCTCGATTTCATCCTGTTACTCGATGACCTTTAGGTAAGGTATCTAAACCCAGATCCTGGGAGATGTCGTCCAGCAGCTTCCTCTTCAGCCTCCTTGAGTTCCAGCTTCCGGTTGGCACGCTTCAAAACGAAATGAAGCGCGATACTGGCGATTATAGCGATAGTAGCCATAGCGGCATTTACACTGAAAGCAAGAATAAATCGCGGCTCAGCGCCATTGGGATACAGGAAGGATCCGTAGATACTGCAGATAGTCGCCAGGGCATTGTTGAAAGCCAGCGCCGCAGCTCGCTTAGACACGGGGCGAAAGTTGGTATTGGCAGTCCATACCATAGACATGTTGAAACCGGAGTAGATGCCAGGCAGCATGATCATGGCACCGAAGTAGCGAGGGCCAATGCCGGTGGTGGAAGCGGAGATGATGAAGCCTGCGAGCGCACAAGCAATAGACAAACTGGTATGCCAGAAGCGCTCTTGCACCCGGTCGGCATTCCATGCTACAACCGCACAGACGATGCAGGCCAGTAGATATGGAGGTGCGGTGAGCAAGAGGGTAGTGATTCTGTCTTTGCCCATACTCTTCACAATTGTAGGGAAGAAGCTGTTAATGGCGATGGCACTAGCGGCTCCGTAGCAAACTACAATCAAGATCCAGTTCTTAGGGTCCTGGAGAAGCAGCTTGAAACCATGAAAGAGAGATTGCCGGTCCCCGGCAGTCCAGTCCTGTTCACCGGCAGCATCAACCTCCATACGCCACAGAGCAATGGCACGTTCCTCTTCAGTGAGCCATTTGGTGGTTGCTGGAAAATCGGGTAGAATCCAGTAGCAGCAGAAGGCGATGACAACAGTAGCTGAGCCTTCTAGGATAAAGATCCATCGCCAGGCCAGGAGTCCACCGACACCATTCATCCCGTCAATGATGCCAGCGGCGATTAGTCCCGAAAAGGCGCCAGAGATCAGAGATCCTGAGTAGAAGATCGCAGTTCGAACACCTAGTTCCTTTCGCACATACCACGCGCTGAGAGTTGCCATGGCGCCGGGATAGAAAGCCGCTTCGACGAAGCCGAGAAGGAAGCGAACTGCAGTGAGTGCGCCGAAGCTATGGACAGCGCCAGTGGAAGCACATAAAACACCCTGTCTCTGTCAGTCTTACTGTCAAGTTTGAACATGTGGGGAATAACATACCCATCCGATCATACAAGCCGTAAGGTAGGAGGCAGGCTTTCCGATTTTGTTCAGCAGCATGTTGGAAGGAACTTGCATGAGAACATAGCCAACGAAGAGCACAGATACGGCAGTCTATAATGGTTAGATTAGCCTCGAGAGAAGATTCCATGTCTTTCATACCTGGAACTCATTGCCTTTCAATCCCAGATCCTGCTCCAGACCTCCAAGTCGAGCGGCTCCAATAGCATTCCTGTGTCGTCAGCATCCCTGATAACCTTTATATGTCAGGCATCTTACCTGTCGAGATAGTTCATGATGTAGATCAAGATCATACATGGGAGCAGACGCAGGTCGATCTTGCGCCTAAGACGCTTCTCCAGAGCCGTGAGTTCCTCATCAGAAAGGTGCTGGAGAGCTTCAGGCTTAGGAGATATGACTTGCCCCTGGCTCTTGGAATCGCAAGACTCATTCTCGTCCATGCTGGCGTGGGGTTTCTTTTCGATATCCATGCTGTTGTATATGCTGCTGTTGACTAAAATAGGAGTCGATGCCGTGAATGATGAGGAGCTTTTCCACCCCGACTGGCAACGCTTGTCTTTATACATCTGCAATGGATGCAAAACCATTGGTGTCTTATCAGCCTGGAGAATTTCCCCAGACTCTGCGTAGTCGCTTGGCATGGGGTAGCCTTGTGAAAGACGCTATACAGATGATGGTAAGATAGGGAAACGAACTTGTTCTCGGCTCGGTAGGCATAGAGGCCGTTAGGAGGACGCCATTCCCCCGGATTTTTTGTTGTTCTGAGGACGATACGGGGAACCCTTGCCTCACCCACGAGATAGGAAAGCTGAAGGGAACCGAAGGTTTTGTTTCGGCTCGGTAGAGAAAGCGGCCGTTAGCGTTGCAACTTATCTTAGTTCCCCGGATTTTCCACTGGTGTCATGATACGGGCCATCCGTGATTAGAAAATTGGCTTCAAGAACTCGTATCTTCATTTTCACATAAGACTATTGGGATGTCTGCTATCAACTTATCATTAAACGTAGCCCAGAGCCTCGACACTCTTTATCTCTTAGTATGTTTGTAATACATGAAGGGAATGCAGAGAGACATTGTCGAACATACCCATTAAGAATTAAAGTTTGCTGTGCTCAAGATGGGGTTCCAGCAACAGGATCATCACCCCGCATCACGATGTCAAAATTTTGGAGTCATTCATGACTTCCGTAACTTTTAGCTTACCCCTCTTCCCCATGGGGCCAGATTTGGCCTTTGTTGAAAATATGAGTAATTCCCCATGTTTGGTGTGAAGCCTGGGGCCTGGTCTGTCTCCAAGTCAGCAATTGTGGATTGGTGAGGAGTGGACAAAGATTTCGGCTGCATAAGTATGTCAGCCGAGCAAACCTTGTCACAAAACGTGCAAAATTCATTTTTGCAACCTACCTACAATTGAGTTCATACCGTCCTTGGGCTAGGCGAATTGCCCTTCTGGCTGTTAACATGCCCTATTGCCTGACCTAGACCTAGACCTGGACCCGGACCCGGCGTGCCCGTGTACATCAACATGTATGGGCGCACAGAGGTTGCCTTTACTAGATCGAATCTGTATGCATCTGGTTATGATCTGCTCTTCTCCTGCGTCATTATCTACAGGTCATAATCCAGTGAATGACCCTTGGTCCTTGGAAATGTCGGCCGCTAATGCAATGGGAGCCGACCTGCTTCTAGTGATGAACAGACCAATCACGAGACGTCAAATTCATGTTCGGCCGCTAACGCGCTCCAGCCGATGCTCTCCTCTCCACTAAGCCAAGTCTCCAATTCCTTCAAGCTCTATCTAATGTCCAAAGATGCTTTCCAGCCCAGTTTTTCATTGGTAAAGAGAAAGATTTACGCATCGAAGCCTTGAGCCACTTACTCAAAGAATTCAATGAGACTCATACGAAACCTAGACTATAGTGATGTAGCAATGGCAGCACCTGTCGCGATGTCTAGGTGGCACGCCTGAATCGCGTAAAACCTTGTCCTGCGATCGATGCATCCACTAAAATTCCTGGCGTTTTAAGCCTCTTAGGTCCAATGGCTTGGGTCCAGCCCCCAATTCCCGGAGCAATCGACGGGGTCGTTGCCTTCCAGAGCTTCATAGCTAGGGCATATGCACAAAAAAATACCTATCACAACGGTCACTAGCGATTAGAGCCAGTATATCGATCCTAATTGTGAGCCATGGGCAGATTCAAGGGCCGAAGCACAGTAGCATGCACAGTTTGCCACTCTCAGAAACTGAAGTGCGACGGCGGTAAGAACGCTACTCATTATTATGTTTGACAACTGTGCTGATAGAACGAGCTCATCCATGTGGGCGATGCGCTCGTCGCCAGCGAGACTGCGTTTACCCCGTGAAGACTACATACGTGACCGTACCAGAAGCCTACCTACGGGATCTTGAGAGAACAGCTGCAGGCTCTCGACCATCGTCATCCTTGACTCCCAGCTTCACGGATGATGTACCCGAGTATTCAGGACAGTCACAGAGCCCTTCGGATCCAGGTACCTCGACTAGTAGCAGAGTCGCAGCTCGTGCTGTTATATCAGATGACTGCAGTGCAGAACGGTTTGTCTATGACCTCCGGCAGATGGCGCTGCCTGAGAGTCCCGATGGGCTTCAACAGCAAGGCGGATACTCATATGCGGTACTTAAATCCGACTTGATAGGTATGTTACTCCAGCCTTGAAACAATCACAACTCACGAATCTAATTCCGCTCAGAGCCGAGGATATTGATAAAGCTTCCATCAGCGCCGCTGGCTATGAAGTTACTTGACACTTTCGAAGACATCTTTTGCGACCACCATTGGTTTCTCCGAAGAGACTTTAGGGAACGGGTTCAACTACTATTCTCAGATCCCAAGACCCAATCGCAAGACAGAAGCTGGCTTTCGAGGGCGTCTCTTGTCTTTGCCTTGGCTACAACCTTCATGTATGGATCGCAGCCTTCTGGTGAAATTGCGACTGAACAGTATGAAACTCCGACACCTCCCGGATCAGACTTGTTTGAACAAGCTGTAGCTTTATTAAATGTTTCATCAGAGGAGCCTACAACAGAAGATGTCGAGGCATTGAATCTCATGGTATGCAACCAGTCTTGTCAACTTTGACGCTATCTTACGTGCAACAGGCTTTCTACTGCTACTCCTTGAATCGTCGGAGGATGGCCTACAAATACGCGACGCAGAGCTTAGCAGTAGCCAAGCTCTTGTTTCTTGATAGGACTCCAAGCTCATCGGCCTCAGGGCAAGAGGTTATACTCGAACATCGAAAGCGTCTATGGTGGACATCCTTTTGTATGGAAAGAATGGTCGTGGCAGAGCTTGGACTGGCCCCAGCGCACGCTGCGAATAAGTTCGATGCTGGGCTGCCATCTTCACGAGATATACCCGGATCAGAAATGGACCAATTCTTTGATCCGAGCGTCCAGACACTGCAGACACAAATATGCGAGATCAAGTGCCAGATAATGGAATCTGTTGGTCACTTACGTCGGGTCTCGGATCTGGAGACTATGCTGTTCGAGCTATGGCCGTGCTTCGATACGCTGCGGTCTTGGAAGGAAAAGGTACCTTCATATATCTCATTTGACTTCAAAAATGGTGTGCCGGAGGAAATGAGCCAGCGATCATGTGCTCGCGGACTTGCATCGCTATACTTGAGATATCACCAAGTAGGTCTCTGGTCAACGTTCCGACGTCATACATTGACTTGAATAGTGTTTCACGGTGCTACTTCGACCTTTCTTCTCTAAGAAGTTGTCTCTCAGGTTGCAGGGAGTTGATTCTGACCACCTTGAATCAAGATTAAATGCAACAATGCGCCAGCGAATTGAAGTACTGACCAAGGAAGGCCACGATGCTGCAAGGAATAATTGCAAGATACTGATAGACCTCTTCAATCGCGGTAAACATGGTAAGCACTTTAACAAGCCCTGATTCGATCAAGTACGAATGCTAACTTTCCCACCAGCGCGATTCGGTTATTGGGACTCAGTGCA
Source organism: Fusarium sp. NRRL 25303 (assembly GCA_013396255.1). Classification (NCBI taxonomy): domain Eukaryota; kingdom Fungi; phylum Ascomycota; class Sordariomycetes; order Hypocreales; family Nectriaceae; genus Fusarium; species Fusarium sp. NRRL 25303. The sequence goes on along the minus strand of JAAOAY010000275.1, from coordinate 43,329 downwards.
CGCCTTCAGCAGCCTCTCTATCATCTCTATTGCAAAGGCTGTCGCTCCCGAGCTTACCGAAACCTCTGAACTTAATGACGAGCATCTCTATACTCAGTGCGGCCTCATTTTAAAGGAAATGGCTGAAGCGGGTAACCCGGCTGCCCGAGATCACAACGCCTTACTAGCCGACTTAGACAGCATTGTTCAAATGCTAACAACCAATGAAGATGCCGGGCCGGTAGAAAGACCAACAGAATTTGAGGTTCCATCATTAGAGTTCTGTGAGAGCCTATGGTCTGATGTTGATTGGGTGGAATTTTTAAATAATTGCTCTCAGTGGGCATAAAGATAAGAGAAGCAATTCGTCACTCTACATTTCTAGTGTTGAAGAAGGTGTGGTTGTACATGTTGAATGACGCTGTTGAGAGTTGCACAGCAGCACATTTTATCTGGCAAGCTCGGCTAAGTCAATATAGACAATCTATAAGATAAGGCCGATATCACCCTTTCTGCATGCTTATGTTCTGACAAACCACGTGGCTGATAAGTAACCTCAAAATGCAACGGTGAGTCGAGATAGCTTGCGGTCAATAGTGACATGGCTTGGGGAATCCGGAGCCTGACGGAGGGTACTATAATAAACCTATCAAAGAGGGTCCTAAACATGGGCCAGTGTTTTTGTCACTTTGGATTGAGATCTAAGGCATTGCCTCCCCGAGCTTGATATGGCCTCAGATTTCCAGGCCGAGACCCGGCTATTGCCAGATCTGACGCTTGCCTGACGAGTGTCGAGCGGCAAATCGCTCGATTTGCTCTGCAACCCAGCACACCGGTCAAGCGGCAATCGTCAACGGCGTACGGCGCCCAGAAATGCACATACGTTGTCTCTGGGCCAAAAGGAGGGGGACGTGACAACAACGCTAATGGAGGGGTAGGAAATGTTCCCCCGCAAGACCGGAAATGCTGATTATCGGCTCAGTAGGGATCTGCCACGTCGGAAACCCGTTGAATGCAGATCCCTGGTTGTATCATGGCACCGCATATATCACGCGGACCAAATTCTCGTTCCTTTCTTCTTTCTTTCGGCCGCTAATGCGAGCTTTTTCAGCATCGGCTGAGATGGTTTAGCGGCCGAAGCATGGGAGGGAAGAGACCCAGTTGGTCAGCCGTATGTCAGACAGAAGGCTGTATGCGAGTACCCGCGACTGCATCCTCCTGTAGGGCAGCCATGGGTTTCTGAGGTACCATCGACTTTGGGTTCTGTTCTCACCGGTTCATCCCGCTGAAAGCCTCACCCCGTGGACTGGAGAGAAAACCGGGTTATGTCAACAGCCTCGGGGGCCTCATTAGCAACACCACTCATTTCTATATAGATGGTCAGCGCCGTCACCGACAGACTTCTCAAATCTCACGAGAAAGCAGAGCAAGCCAGCACAAACACCAGACTATCAGCATCCTCATCACTTTGAAACAATCTTCAAGACTGTCAGCCCAGCAGCCGACACGATGACGGTCACTCAAATCATCTCGACCGTAAGCCGCCGCTTATCTCTGCCCAACGCAGTCACATTCACGTGCTTACATTGGTCAGGTTGTTCCCAGCGAGCCCAAGCCAACGAAGGGCTTACTCCTCAAAGGAGCCAATGGTCATAAAGTGACCGTTACCATCGAGACAAAGCGTCTCGAAAAAGACAGTCTCGGTCAGCTTGAACTCCCAGACGATGTTCTCTACGGTATCAACACGTTTCGTGCCATCGAAAACTTTCCGCTCTCAGGACGACCCATTGCCACCTGGCCAGACTTTGTCTACGCGTTTGCTGTAATCAAGCAGGCAGCAGCCCGTGCTAATTATGAAATCGGTACCATCACATCTGAGCAGGCCAACGCTATTTCCGAGGCATGCGAAGAGGTCAAAACTGGAGTCCATGGCAAGCACTTCGTAGTTGACATGATGGAGGGTTCTGGCGGAACTTCTACCAATATGAATGTCAACGAAGTCATTGCCAACATTGTTGCCAAGAACTCGGGTCGGGCTCTTTCTGATTACACATTCGTTCATCCCAACGATCACGTCAATATGGGACAGTCTACGAATGATGCTGTACCCTCAGCCATGAAACTTGCCGTGTATCGTGCCATGGAGGGTGTTTTGGATGCTCTCCAAGTGCTTGCGGATGCTTTTGCTGTGAAGCGCCAGCAATACTCTACTCTTCTTCGTCTTGGAAGAACTTGTCTTCAGGATGCCCAGCCCATGACTTACGGTCAGGCTCTTGGTGCTCATGAGGCGGTCATCCGCAGGCATCGACAGCACCTCAGCACGATCCGTGATTCATTTCTAGTGCTCCCTATGGGCGGCACTGCTATCGGCACTGGATTTGGATCTAAGTCTGGGTACAAAGCAGCAATCTTCAAGCATCTTTCCTCGTCGCTGGGAGTTGCAGTGCAGCCATGCAGCGACGCGTTTGATGGCATGCAGAACATGGACACTTGTGCACGTCTCTCAGCCGAGCTGCGCAACACTGCCAATAGCTTGTGGAAGATTGCAAACGACATGATTCTGCTCTCTTCGGGACCCAATGGCGGTATCGCTGAGATTACTCTCCCGCCCGTGCAGGCTGGCTCTTCCATCATGCCCGGTAAGGTCAATCCTGTTATTCCGATTGCGGTCTGTCAAGTGGCGTTGGCCATCACTGGAAATGATGCTGCTGTTTCCATGGCATGTCAACAGGGAATGTTGGAAATCAATCACTATGAGCTTTTGGTTTGCGATCGACTGTTCGACAGCATACAGCTTCTCAAGAGCGTGTCCAAGACATTCGCCAAGCGATGCGTCGAGGGCCTCATCGCAAACAAGGAAACGTCAGAGAAGCATCTTCTTGACGCGAGTGCACTTGCAACAGCTCTTGTCCCGAGCCTTGGCTATGCCAAAGTGTCAAGCATCGTGAGATCGGCTCTGGCTGAGGAGCGCCCGTTTCTGGACGTGGTGGTAGAGCGGGGTTTGCTGAGGCAGGATGATGTTTTGGCTGTTCTAGAGCGTTCGGTTTTCATTGAGTGATTATGACGTCGGTGTTAGATTTTTGTTCGCCAAGCAATGATAGAACTACAAAGAGTACAGTAAAGAACGTATTTTCCTATTTGAGAAAGCCGAAGTTGAGTATCGTGGTAACCGTGTATGCATGTTTACTCCAAGTCCAGAGACGCGTCATCAACGCGTACTATCAATGAGCGATAACGCGTGAAACTCGAGAGAAAGAGGGTGACGTCAAAATAATCATCGTCTACTCTAGATCCGGTTAGACTCATATTGCTTTTTCCACAAATTAGATCTTTCTACCAGCTCCGGCGTTGGTGCTCCAAGCGAGCAGCCAAATCCTTTCTCCCAAACTTGGGAATTTGGGACAGTATGATTTCGAACGCGCCCGGAAACTGTCTTTGAAAAAAATTAAATATCAACCTCTACCAAGAAAGGAAAAATATTTATAGGCATATAGTATCAAGCTATATACCTGAGCCCTATTGATTGTGATGGTAATTGCTTGCTTGACTTCTTCTACCTCCAGGGTAGCTGGTCTACTCGAGCCTGCAAACCAATCGCGTCCTGCGGTCTTTCGGGGCTCCGAGAAGCCGAACCTTTGCCCAAAAGAGACACATGCCATCATCAAGGATGAGCTTTGGCCTTGGCTGTTTGTAGCCCAATATCCATGAGTCTCTGACGAATCCCAGTGTTGCAAAATTTGCCAATTATTTTGACAAGTCAATTGAGCCTAATGCCAACGATGAATCTGGACCCAAACGAAAGCGATGGAGAAGAAAACACCGCCTCGGGGACGCGTCGAGTTCCCGAGCATAAGCTCTCTGTAAGCTACTGTGCTGTAATTTTGGATGGCAACTAACAATTGCCAGTGTGACCAATGTAGACAAAGAAAGGTAGATGAACACGTACATTTCGGCAGCGCCTTCACTGACCCGCCATAGATCAAATGCGACCGTGGAGATCCTTGTGGACCATGTCGACGAAAGGATATTCGTTGCTCATTCCCCACTGGCTTCAAGCCTCGAGCAAAACGTCAGCAGGTCCTAGTATCTGATGGCTAGTGAGTAGTAGCGAGATAATTGCCCAAGCAAACCAGCTTATGTGAGATGCAGCGAGTCCAAATTGGATGCCATTTCGCAAAAGCTTGATCGCATAAGCTTCGCCGTTGACAGCATCAGTTCTTCCCCTCAGCAGTTGCAAGGAGGCTCTTCCGCTTCTCATACTGCTATCAGTTCACAGGTTACCCCGATATCCCATGCGAGCTCCCCTTCGTGTCATGTTGGAACAGGCCCGGAGAAAGGCTCAGAGTTCGAAGGCGACGTCACTTTGACGACTCAGGCTACATTTGCGACAGATTTCTTGCAGCAATTCGTTGACAGCAATCAGCCGTCGCAGACGCTTCCAGAGATAAAGAGTCACCTAGACGCGCTGCGCAAGATTTTGGCGGGCAAAGAAGTTACAGCTGACGAGACGCGTCTTGTTGATACGCAACGGATATTGTCACCTCGAGAACACGGAGGGTTTCAGCTCCCTCCCGTCAACCTGGCCATGATGGCTGTGCAAAGGCTGAGAGGTAATCCGAACGACACATGTCCCTCTTAACATACTAATATCCTCGTAGAGTCTCCCAGGTTACAGCTTTTCTGGCGCGCAGAGTTTCACAGCATAAGTCAATTTGTCGAGTATCTCATGACAGTCTACTTTGGCAAGCCTACCCTCGCTGATCTCATCGTTACGCATGTTGGCTTGATGAGCCTATTGCACGAATGCAACAACGTCGAGACTGAACAAGCTCTCAAGAATGAGTTTGCATCTCAGGCGACGGTCTGCCGGCAGAACCTGGAGTCTATCCTGGCTAACCTTCCTTTTAATATGCCCTGCACACCCGATTACATACTCGCCTTGTTCATGGCTGTAAGTGTTTCCGTAGGAAGTCCCTTCGAAAGCGCATGCCACTAACACAACTCCAGTCATCCTACCATCTCGAGAATTGCCGAATTTCTTTGTCCTGGAATACTCTTGCTGCCGCAGTACAGATGTGCCAGACACTAGGTTTCACCCGTGAAAATCTTCCAAAGCCAGAGTCGAGAGAAGCAAAACAGCGGCGAGCCAAACTGATATTCTACATCCATCTTTGCGACAAGATGCTCGCTTTGAGACTCAGTCGGCCAGTCTTGATCCGAGATGGAGAAATCACTATTGACTTTGACACTCTAGAAGCGGATAGGGGAGACGGGCCTACTCCGATCATTGCGAAATGGGCACGCTTTTGCAGTCTTCAGGGAAGAATTTATGATATACTCTACAGCCCGGGGTCTTTACTTCAGCCGGATATTGATAGAGAGACTAATGCAAAGAAACTTGCGGCTGAGATGGAGCAGCTGTTCCAAACGAAGAGTCTGACAGAAGTAAGCTCAAGAACGATCCAAAAATGGGAAAATGTTATCTAATACATTCGCAGGAACACTTATATGAGTCAATTAGAGCAAGCATCGGCGAAAGCCAGAGCGAGATCTTCCGCAGGACCGATCAGGTCGCATACTATTCCATGCGCTGTCTAGTGTTCAGAGCAGTGAAACCTGCGTCTTTAACATCCTCAGCATTTTGCGACGAATGCCTGGAAGCAGCAAAGAATGGCCTCGAGCAACACAGAATTTGTTTGTCAATGCTCAAGAATGTTGAAACCATCGTCTTTGAGTTTTATATGCATTGGTAAGACTTCCAACCCAGGTGTTAGTGCTCAAACTGACCAGGGATCAGGGGACTCATGGCGGTACCTCTGATGCCATTCATGGTCTTGTTTTGCCATGCCATCGAGACTTGCGACCCGACTCACTTGGAGCCGCTCGCAGCCGTGGTTAAAACAGTCGACATGATACCCCCAGATCTTCCAAATGTATACAGAAAGCAGCTTCATCTGTTCAAACTGATGTACGAAGTCGCTTGCAAGTATGTGGGCTCGAGATCCAATAATCCTCCAGTGCAGGTGTCAGGACGCATACCCGATACACCATTTGAGATGCTGTTTTACGAGGCGGGGGTTCCCGTGCCCAGCCACCTGAACATGCAGACCAATATCCAGGGCTTTAACGATGGTACACAGCTTTCAAATGAGATCAATTACGGGGGCTTATCAACAGGACAGGCGGGAAATATGGCGGTGGGTAGCTTTGACCATAACATGGAGCTGGGGAACTGGTTTGAGCAAAACCAAGAGATATTCATGATGCTGGACAACAACCAATCATAGCTGTGGACCTTCACAGCCAACACGAGACTACCATTATATAAGGATACTTTGGAGATAATTAGACAGAGGTTGTTGTTCCTACGGATATCACTTGTATTTTGCCGTACCTAGATTGTATTTTGACCAGCCTCGGGGCTGCAGAGATGAGCATCAAAGGTTCGCCACTTCTTAGGACAGGATCATAAGATCTTAGTAAAACTTAGAAGGTATAGCCACAGTTTCATAAAAATACTTAGTAGAATTAGGTTGTGTAGTCAAAGTTTTGTCAAAATGATTAGTAGACTTGGGTCAAGATTGAACGCGATTGAATGTTAGGATAGATTAATGGCATTAAAAGCATATCTATTGTGTATACAAGAAGATCAAAAAAACTCAAGAAAGAAATAGCAAACACAATCTAAACTATTTGTAGTACTCTATATTAATGCGATCTTTTGCAACAAGAGACAGAATTATTCCTTTTTGTCCTGTCTCCTCCTAGGGACACGAGCCAACCAATAGATAGCAACTGCAGCTGCACAGTTGAAGACAACGTACACCCAAAGTAGCCCAAAATCTCTCCAGCGATTCTCGAAACTCACATTAATCCCCTTCAGAAAGGTATTGGTGTCTGCCATAGGACAGTATTGACATTGAGTTTTGCTGCCTGCACTCTCACTAACAAGATACCCACCCATATTGGACATGTAATCCGACAGAAACTCCTCGCATGTACCATTCGCAGGCTTGAACTCCAGGATCTCGTTGTCGGAACAAGTCACAGGTGCGTTAGCAAGCGTCGTGCCGAGGAAACCCTCTACCACGTATGTGAAAGGATTGACGCGGTACATGAAGATCCAAAAGCCAGGTAGAGCATCAGGGCCAGCGAGGACACCGCAAAATGCGAACATCATGATGAAGAGCAGGTTCATGACGCCACCTGCAGTATCAGCGTTGGGGAGTCCGGCGATGATCATGTGAGCGAAGGACGAAGCGAGTAGGAAGAACATCCAGACGTGAAGGAAGATGGTGATTCCACGAGAATGGACCTCATTCGTGTACTCAGCGTTACGGTAGAGGCCGATAGGGAAGTACCAGCAGATGAAAGCAAAGATTCCGATGAACTAGGATGGATGTTAGAACTGGTCTGTCTGAGGAAGTGCTAAGTGACTTACCGAGTTCCAGACTATTTCGACAGTCAGATTGGCAAACATGAATGATTGCCAAGAGTATGTCTTTGCAGGACGTTCACGAGCCTCGTAAAGAGTCCTCTGCTCCACAAAGGCCGGCATCATTTGTTCGGCGACCTGCGAAAAGATGGTCAAGAAGATAAATACTCCAAACATCTGATTCTGAAGACCGCGGACTGTATTTTCGCCGTCCATGACAGAAAGGCCGATGAATAAGGACTAAATGGAGGTCAGCATCTATAAAAGAATGAAGAGGAACATGGGAGGACTTACTGCGCCGACTGTAAGAATTGCCTTGGAGTACATATAACCCGGGCTTCTCCAGTACTGAACAAAAAGACGTTTGGTGACCTCCCATAGCTGCGTGGATAGAGGAGAAGCAAACTCGTTATACTCGGAGGGGTCAGCGCCGCCTGGTACAGGTGTTGGCGACGGGTGTGACGCTCTGAGAGATTGGAGTTCCTTCTGTACCTCCCTGTACTCTGGGGATTGCCTCCATGCGGCAGGCCAGTCCACGTCAGTATGAGTACCCGGTGCCGCCCCAATGACCTCAAGCATATGCTCCGCTGGGTTGGCCTTGGGTGGCAGAGGCGGGCCACCGTTACGAGTGAAGTAATCCATCAAGATCTGCGAATTCTGACCGATTTGACCAAAATAGACAGTCTTTCCTCCCTTGGCGAGGAGAAGGAGTCGATCGAATCGTTGGAAAAGCATAGCAGAGGGCTGATGAATGGTGCACAATATCGCTTGGCCGCTCTTGGTCAATTGCTCCATCAAGTCGCAGATAGACCATGAAGTCTGACTGTCCAGTCCAGAAGTCGGCTCATCGAAGAAGAGTAAGAGCTGCGGGCGTGCGACAAGCTCAACTGCGATCGTAAGTCTCTTGCGCTGTTCAACATTGAGGCCTTCGCCTGGAACACCGATAATGGCATCTGCATAGGCGTCCATTCCGAGGAGCGAAAGAACAGTCTCGACGTAGTCCAGCCGTTCTTGTTTGGAGTACTTGGCTGGCTGCCGAAGCATGGCACTAAATCGTAGCGCTTCTCGTACCGTTGAACTGGCCTGGTGCAGATCCTGTTGAGTCACATAGCCCGTCTTCCTCTGGAAGGAAGAGTCACGAGAGTGGCCATTAACAAGCATATCGCCGGAAACAACACCCATGGTCACTCGACTGGCTAGGACGTCGAGAAGCGTGGTTTTGCCAGCACCTGAGACACCCTGTGAATACGTTAGTAAGTCTGAATAATGAAAGCGAAGTACCAGGCTAGGGGAGGAAAGAAAACTCAGGACCTTGACCCTAAGGGATTAAAATACTTAGGTAAATCTAGCCGAAGCTTAGGGGACTTTTTCTGAGTTTATTTTGACATCCTCTCAAGGCCCGATGTTTTCTTGGCCCCCTGAGGCTAGGGCAGTATAAAAGGTACTCACCATGAGAGCTGTCAAGGTTCCAGGTTTGACCCAGCCATCGACATGATCCAAAATCCTGCGCGTCTCGCTCTTGATCTTGACGTCGTAGCAGACATCCTTCCAATGGAAGACAGACGTTTGCTTCTCGACCTCGACCTTCTCGCTTGACGAACCAGAAGCCTCGTGCTTTCCTGCAGATGTAGAAACACCCGACTCCTCATCGCCGGCCCTTTTACCAGAGACCTTATGCATAGCCTCCCGAAGAAAGACCAAGACTTCGCCCTTTGAGCGCTCTGAAGCGACATACTCGGTAGTCCAAAGGTGAAGAGCCATAAAGAACACAGCCCAGGCGATGATAATACCGAAGTTCCTCCATCGGTTGCTGTTGACGAACCCGAATGAGGCCTTCAAGTAATCCTCTCCCTTGACGAACGATTGACCAGGAACGGATCCGGGCACGTTGCACACGTACTCGCCGCTACCTAGGTTCTCGTAACCAGGACCATGCGGGACAAAGTCGGAACACGGAAACTGCTGACCGACAAATTCGATCAAAAATACACTCTCCAGTCCGTAATAAACAGGATTGACCCATCGGATCCAGCCGAGCCAGTTCTGCATGTAAGCCGGCGGGATCGCAAATCCTGAATACAAGACCAAGGCCAACAAAATGATGCAGGCCGGCGCCAGCGCCTGTGCGATGGACTTGGTTGCAGAGCCAATCAACCTGAACATCATTGACATACAAAGAGTTATAGAGAATGATAGAAGAAGGAATGCGAAAAACGGGCCCGGCTCACGGCGCAGGTTGCACATGAAGTATAGCGTGCAATTGAGGAGGATCGAGTTGACGATTTTGTAGGGAAGATCGGTTGCCATCGCCGAAAGGGCCTCGGCACTCGGGTGATAGAAAGCGTACCGAGACTGTTTTTCGACGACTTTCCGCTTCGCATATAGAGTCATGATCTCGAGGATGCTCGCGAACGCGTTGATTAGGACGATGAAAAATAGTAAAATGGTTCGACGGAAGAAGCTCGTGGTGTTGAACGGGAGGTTATAGAAGATGCTTGAGATAATCAGACCCTCGAACAAGTTGCTTATGAGCATCGTGAGAGTGATGCTAGGGTCTCCGATCAACATAGTGAAGCCTCTCCACAGGTTGATAGTATACTGCTGCAAATAGGAAAGGTTGAAGGGAGATCGTTCCCTCTGAGCTGCAGCTTGATCGAGTCTTCGTGATTCAGAGAATTTCTGAAGATCCGGTCCGTCAAATGGATGTTGCTCCATGTAGTAGTCTATTTCGTCGATAAGCCTCGATCGTTGCTGGCTTTGCTGCCAGGCTCGCGCGAAATCGTCCGACGTTCGAGGTGGGTTGGCCCCTGGGCGGATCACCCTCTCGGCTGGGTTGGTCATCGACGTGAGAAAGTCGGCTGTCGTCTGTTGCTCGGGGCAAATGAAGCCGAGGTTCTCGAAGTAGGCTTGGGCCTCCTCTGTCTTTCCGAAGAAGATCTGACGGCCCTCGTACAGGACGATGACCTTGTCAAATAGCTAGGATCAAGTTAGTCACGGGGGCAGATTCAAGAACACGCGTGGAATACCTACATCATAGGCACTCTGAGGCGCTTGGTAGATTGCGACGCAAGATGCGATACCAAGAGTGTCAGCTTGAGTACGCAAGACGCGACAGAACTCAACAGCGTTAGCGCTATCGAGACCGCGTGTACTGTTGTCCCAGCACTGAAGAGGGGAGTATCCCAGCGCAGCCTCGGCGATTGTGACTCTCTTGCGTTCGCCGCCACTGACACCACGGACGTAGTCATCACCGACTCGTGTATTCTTGGTATGTGAGATGCCAAACATAGCCATAATAACATCACGAAGATGCTCGGCATATTCTCGAGCGGTGACGCCTTGAGGAAGCTTGTCCTTTGGAGGACATCGGCACCGAGCAGCAAAGTAGAGTGTATCGCCGACAGTCAGATGAGGGAAATGGTGATCAACCTCAGCCGTATAGATGGCTTCACCTCGATAGGCTTTCTTCATCTGCTCAGGCCGGATACCCTGGTAGTTCAAGACTGTGTCATTGCCAAAATGGAAGCCGTGAGTCTCGCCGGCAATACTGCGAAGCAGGGTTGAGCAGCCTGAGCCCGGAGGACCGAGAACACATAGCATCTCGCCAGATTCGACGTATCCATCAATATCACGGAGGATGTCAATGCGCTGACCCTTGTCCCCAAAAATCTTTCTGGCGAAACTCGAAGCCTTGAGGACGATGTTGGTCAGAGTATTCTGAAAGTCTGTCGCTTGGCCAAAGCCGTAAGCGTTGAGGTTCTTGAATGCGATGCCGGCAGTACGAGGAGTACTGCCATCAGCAACTTCGGTTCGAGTTTTAAGATAAGCCTTTGCCCATTTCTTGGAGTTGAAATGGGGGCTCTGCGGATCAAGAGGACCGCCATCACTCAAGGGGAATAATGGCCCATGACCTGATGCAGCAGATTGACTGGTAAATCTGCGTGCCAAGTCATGGATTTCCTCCTCATACTCTGGCTCATCAGACAGGTCGTTGTCCCGTGTTCTGTCGCCCAAAGTGGCAGAGGACATAGAAGGGGCGTCACTAGGACGCGGATTGTTTGGAGAATTCATCCGGTCTTGACTTAAGCAATTTGGATAAGTTTTTCGGAAAAAGTCTTGGATAATTTGTAATTAGATAGTGACTGAAAATGAAATGGTGATAGGATTGTTGATATCAAGTTAATGGCATGGTTTGTGTCGGGTTGTCTTATAAGTCGCAGTAGGAGGCATATTCAAGACGTAGACTGAAACAGATTTTTATACCGAAGAGTCACTAATTTCAAACTTAATCTTACGTAGCGACGGACACTCGCCGCTCAGACATACCGGCCTTGAGATTCCGTCATGATACATATCGACTTGAAGGCCGGACGGAGGGGAGAACCGAAATAGTGGGGCTTTGCGGTATCTCGGACTGTCCGAGCACCGGGCCACTCCCCCTTTTATGGAAGACAGCGCCACAGACTCATCGCTATCTGACAGATCGACGAGTTTGATCTTGGCATCATCATTTTTTAGGGTTAGCAATTGCAGATGTGTCATTCTGCCAAGCCCAAGCCTGGGAACGGGTTTCGCGGAATCCGTAATGGATAGCTACGGACCGACTGTGTATGAGTCTAAGCTTCAGCTGGGTTGTCCTAAGTTTATTAAATACCACCAAGACATCTTTAAGACATTTAGTAATTTTATAAATTTTATAAGTTTAGGTAATTAATAACATGCCGCTTCTAATCTTAGACCAATTCAATAAGACTGAGGTCATTCTTAGGCATGAAGCCGACGACTGACAGCCTTCTCCAAGAGTTCAACTTCCTGATCATGCTAAACCTTTATTCATTAAAATATGTCTCTTCGAAGCATCTTATGCCACTATCTTCTCCATGACATTGGTATCATTTAGATACCATGTCAAGGACTCCAACTCATCGGTAACAAATTTCTCCGCCAACGTCCATCCATTTCCAAACCACCCAAACTCATTATCATCACAATACTTGTACTCAAAGTCTTCCCACCGAGGACGACTCAAAGTCCGCACGCAGTGCAAACTGCTGCCCGGCCACAGTGCCGTGATCCGTCCACGCTTTTGCTCCTCACGCGAAGCACCAGTCTCGTATGTCTTGTACCAAGAATTGCACTCCTCTGCGAAGACAGTTTGCTTGAAGAAGTTGTCGCAGTAATCAGTAAATGCCTGAACCATATTCCGCTTTGGCTCAATGCGCGCGATGTTGTCATATGCCATTCGAGCTAGGATCTTAGCGATGTAGGTATTTGTCTTCTCGATCACAAGCAAGAGACTGCCTGCACCGGGCATCGAATTTGGGCCCATTGATTGGAAGAAGTTGGGGAACCTATCTGTGCAGACGCTAAGATATGTCTCTGGGCGTTTTTGGAAGCGCTCACGTAGGTTTACTCCACCAACACCATAAATGGGAAAGCTTCGGCTGGCGGGTGAGGTTTGGAAGCCGGTCGCGCAGATAATCACATCAACTGGACGATGATGACCATCTGCAGTAAATATTCCTGTCTCATCAATCTTGGTGATGCCAGAGGTAATGGTGTCAACCTTTGGAGATGCCAGGGCCTCAAGGTATCCTGGTCCAGGTGACATGCGCTTGCAATAAGGAGAGAAGTCGGGCTGAAGGTGCTCATAGATGTCAGGTCTCTCCTTGAGTCTTTGGTTCATGGACTCCTGAGCTAAAAGCCGAAGATTGGTCTGTTGTGGGGTCCCGCTGAAGAGAACACCAAAGTTCTTGTTGATGTTGTGCTCGATGGAGCGTCTGTACTTCAGATATGCCTCTCGATCTGTCTCCCAGTTTTGAATCTCGTCTAGGGAATACTGGAAGTTGCCGCCTGCTTCTTTGATACGCTGCCTGGTGTCTGGATCTCCAAAGAGGCCAACAATCCAGGATTTGCCGCGTATGTAGTGATCCATGTGCTTGACATCAGGTAGTATTGCGGGAACAATCTGGAGTCCACTACTGCCGTTTCCAATAACAGCGACTGACTTATCCTGTTTCATGGCTTCTTGTCAGTGAAGGGCCATCAAAGTATGCTTGTGCGTCACTTCTTACCTTGAGATCAACGTTGGCATCCCAGTTTGCACTATGAAGGAGCTGGCCCTTAAAAGACTTGATACCATTGATATCAGGCCATCTCCACTCATTCAAAACGCCTTCGCCTGTAACAAGCACATCGGCGGAGTCTTCATACTCAAGACCTGTCGTCAAGTCTTTGAGCTGGACAAACCACTTAATGGTGGTCTCGCTCCACCGAGCACCAGTACACTTCTGTTGGAACCTCATGTGCTTCCTGATATCATATTTAGTGGCAACATCTTTCCAATACTGAAGTATTTCAGGTGCAGAGGCAAAAAAGGAAGTCCACCGAGGGGAGGACTCGGAGGTCAACTGGTATGCGTGTGCAGGGACGTCTAAAGCTCGTCAATACGATATTGCACACAAGTGCTTAGTAGTAGATGCTCACCACAGGCACAGCCAGGATATCTAGAAACTACCATGTCAATTTAGCCTTCAGCCACTCAAGTTACACGGACTTACCTATTCTCGTACCATGTCCCACCAAGCTCAGGATTCTTCTCATAGATGACAAGCTCCAGATTAGGGACTTGCTTTCTGAACTCAATGGCACCGCAGATACCGGAAATCCCGGCACCAATGTAGATGACCTTTAGTGGACGAGCCTGATCTGTACATCGTTGTGAGACCCAGGGTTTGGGAACATGCTTGACCGTTGGCTGTGATGATTCTTTCCCACTGGTGTTATGATGTCCTTCCTTAGTTGAGAATGAAGTGTTGCTGGCAAAGTTGCCGTTAGAAAGGAAGCTCGGCAATTTGCCGCCACTGTCACCAAGAGCGTTAGGCATCATGAGTTGCGTTGGATATAGGTCAGATAATTTGGTCCAAAGACAACTGCGACTTGATGGTTTATATGGGTGAGCAGGGCTTATCTGTCACGACAGTTTTATTTTATCATGGAGCTAAATCATGGTAAAGCAACACAAGGGCCCAGTTACCGAGTCAAGGGACCTCCACGCGAGGGTGTCTGGCCGCTCGTTATCATAGTATTCATGCCACAAGATCACCGGCAGATACGAAAGGAGATAAGCCTAATGCATTACCCCGCGGTTCTAGATGCAAATGTCGCGTATTCTGTCCTTCATTTGGTTAAGGATATCACGGTTAAGGTTCCCGATTATCAGCGGTTAGCAACTCCGAGCACTAGCTCCCCGCAATTCTCGGAATAGCTAACCGTTAGCCTTGTGAGCCACTGACACGCAAGCCAATGTGATATCTTTCACTGAGAATTGTGGAATAGAACCTCTCCCAATTTGCCATCCGGAAGATATAAGTAGTGGTGGATAAGAAAGGGGCATTCTGTAACCATCATCCCACGCAATCACACTGTTGAGTCATTGAACGACAAGTGCTACGACTTCATTCCATTGACTCCTAATTCCATTGCCCTCATCCAATTCGTGTCTAAGAAAGGCCTGTAGCGTACTACTATTTCACTATCACCATGGAGAACTTGCCAGAGCCAATTCAGTACCACTTGAAGCCAACCAAGCTGATCCCTAATTCACCCAAACCACTACTCCATTACAAGAATGCTTTTGTCAAAGACGGTCAAGTCGATCGTACCAAAGCATTCGATACTTTTTGTGGCAACGAATGGGACGTACAATGGGTCGTTAGATACGGTCAACATCAGCGTTCCCATTATCATTCCCAGTCCCACGAAGTTATGGTAGTTGTCTCCGGCCCTGGCCGAATCCGCTGGGGTGTTGCAGACTTAAGCGATGATCCAAAAGAGCATACTTCTGGAACAGCCTATGAAGATGGTGGACTGGAGCTCGAGGTCAACGTGGGAGATCTTTTTGTCATCCCAGCAGGTGTTGCACACAAATCATACGATCCATCTGCTAACACGGCATCTTTTGGGTGTATGACTGGAGACGCTCGTGGGATTGCTGCCGAAAACCCGAGGATTGCTGTTGCAGAGGTGCCACTGGAAGGGTTTTGTATGATGGGGGCTTATCCGAGGGGATTTTCATGGACATGGGATGAGGGAGGCGACAGTGCAGACGATTTCAAAGCAGTATGGGACGTCAAGAATCCTGCCGCTGATCCATTTACTGGAGGAGACGGTGGTATTAGCAAGTACTGGAAAACTTAGCGAGAGTCTAATAAAGGGAAGATTGGCATGACTCTGCATGGCTACACTGAGCTTCATGACTATATATGCCAGGTTGTTAATATAGGCTCTATTTCATCAGTCTATCTACTGAGATAGAACTTTACAGAAGCATTGAAAATGTCTAGAAATGCAAAAAGAAAGATGTCTCCAGAATGATTGGACATGAGATTGGCAAAAGAAAGGGTCTGGCCGGGGATTGAACCCGGGACCTCTCGCAAGCTGAGCTGTAGGGTTTTCCCTAAGCGAGAATCATACCACTAGACCACCAGACCGGTAATGAGTAGCACGTGATGTGATTAGAATACTAATTTCAGCATGATGATTATATTCCTAGCAACACGAACTGTATAAGCCCTTTGTCTACTATCCACACATTGGAGGCTTGAGTTCGTTATCATATAAGCACTTAAGTTCCACAGCTATAATGAAGCTCAAGCAGACTACTGGTATTAGCTATATTAGCCTAGGTGACCTAGTAGACATCTATTAAGTCTTGAGTCAATTACGATTAACCCTTGCTCGGAATAAATTCATATATGCTGCATTGCCGATTATGACCTAGACTCTACAGATCTCGGGGCTCAAATGTCTTTTGAAAGTTCACCAAGGAGATCAAAACGAAACTTATGTCTAAGACTTATTGGTAAACCGGGTCTAGCTATAGGCGAAGGTCTCAAACTCGTCTACACTCTCCGTAAACAACCATTAATACCCTACGTTTTGTTCAAATATGTGGCCAGGGGTTTTCACATCATGATTCAGGATTTATTGAATTCGCTTTTTCGTGCAGAAAGTCTTTACTCTGGAGGACGTCTTGCAGAACCAAGTAAGTCTCCGTATCTCTTGTTTTCACAAGCAAATCACCGCATTTTAAACTTAGTGCAGATCGATTCATCAGAGGCGAACATAGCATATCTTCTAGACCTCTAGATTAGGGGTGAAAATGAAGTAAAAGAAACTGGATATTCTAGCTCTCAATAGTACGCGCTTGTAGATGAATAGAAATACCGATGATGTGCTGTCCAAGAGACAGGGTCAGTATTGAAGAACCCTTACGGATGAATCTTGGGTAACATTGTCGAGTAACGTTGCACAAGGCTGCTTTCAAGATGCCGCTTGAGGAGACGTTGCTATCTACCATAGCGGTCGTACCATTATCATCTGAAGCAAGCTCTTATCGAAAGTCGTAGCAGACATGCCCCTTTCAAAGCCCGCACTGCATCGAGGACTACCCAGTACTTGAAGGGTTTTCCTCCTTCTGGCGCTGCAGTTATGCCGTACGAGATATGCAACAAAGGGAATTGAGGCTGGTAAACGGGCTTTAGGCTTTTAGCTCCTCACTTTGACTGTAATACTTACTAAGTGGAACTTTTGTTGTAGATCAACTGCCGAGCTCTGAATTTAACAACATGTTACTACGGAGTCCACTTGCCAATCGAGTGATCCTGCAGGGCTTAGTTCCAAACGACCATCACCCTTGGCCGTCCAATGTATCTCCGACGTGCTTTGTGGCGTCTTGGATCGCAATTCTCCCAAGATTCTTCTATTTATCTCGCCAAAGCCCAAAGTGGCTGCCATGAACGCTCAGACGCTGTAACAAGATTCAGATTTCCCTGCATATATTACTTTCAGACATTGGGGCGACGCCAACCATGAGAGGCCAAGACCAACAGGTTTCAGAAAGCCATCCGTTGTAGCCGGTATCTAGAAACCCCAAAACTTCTAAAGATCAGCAACATTGATAATTGGGCAAACCCTAATGCCTCGTATAGACTGTAGAATATAAAGACCCATATTCGGGGTCTTGATAAGCTATCCAATCGTTTGCTTTAGCCATGATCCGCCCCTTGCCGAAGACTTTACGGTAGTCGTTCTTGCTGACGTTGGCTAGACTAATGCTCTCTAAACGAGACCAAAACGAGACTGTTCTGGTTGTAATCTGTCGGATGAGCGGACGCACCTCCGTAATCAACCCCTGCATCCCGCTCGGTAACCCCACAGGTCAGCTGTAGTACTGGGTACCTTCTGTATCCTCGTAGCCCAAGCCACGCTTTGGATGGTACGGATGGGTTAATTAGAGTTGAGCTCGCTTGGGATTTGAAGCTTAATTGTGTGCCTTATCTTGTAAAATGGCGTGGTTTCATGTTCCTGTTGGTTGGTCTTTTGTCACCCTAGTTATTGTGATGGGCCTGATGGAAAGTGACATCTCAGGATGATAGACTAGATGCCTTTATCCTTCAATAAATAATTGTTCAAGTCTTCTTTTGGGTGCCTGACCCCCTTCTCTATTATCTGAAGCTCAATATTTATACCTTTACCTTTCCCTACCCAAAGTATTGGGAGTCAAAAACTCGATAGGTTCATCATTAATCTCTATTATGTCAATCACTTTAGTGAAATTGGTACGGGACCAGTGGCGCTAATGGCATAGCGCTGTAGCCTTAAATAGGCAATGCTCCCGGGACTAAACGCACAAACATCGTCCTCTCTTATGAGGTGAGATGCTTGCGTCCAGGGTCCCAAAAACCTCGGGTATGCCACTGTGCCGAGTTCCGTGCTTGATGCTTCTTCATTATGCATATTCATGGCTGATGGCACCTGTCACCTCGAAGTTTCACCTCGACCTGTAACTTGTAAGGCTTCACTAGCAAGCGACCTGCATCGCGCCATAGGACCCTTAATCATTAATGTTATCTAGTCCTAGGTAACACTATGCTTAGTTGTGCGTTTGCATGTGTAGGGAATGCTGTTGATTCATTCATGTTCAACGAGTTCAGTCTATTGAGCTACCAAGGAATTCTGGATCAGGGAGCCGGCACGATGTTCAATGGGCTTCCCGGAATCCCGTGTGAGCTTGTAATATAGCCACCATCCGAGCGTTTCTCGGCAGTTTATTTTCATAAGGTGGAGAGTATTCCCCAGACCTTTTCCTAGTCGTTGGGTTTACAAAGGTCCCGTGGGACCCTAGTCTTTTGCTTCCTCCCGGGTCCCCAGCTATGAGAGTAAGAGGCCTTGCAGGGGTTCAGTACGAGCCTGCGAAAGCTTGTGAACATCAACAGCCACGACCTCCAATAAGATCGGTTACCAAGGGTCATCGTAGTCAAACGACTAAAATAACGGGCCGATTATGCAACATTGGGTGTAAGTGAACAGAGCCTCATAGGGGGCGGGAGAACAAAAGAATCCTCCACTTTGTAGAACACCAGGTGTTCGTGGAAGACAGTACCATATACTACCATTTCATCAAAGAACTCCAGCAGGCTTCCAGTCTAAACAGCAGTGGGCTTACTATGTGAAACCGGGATGAAAGATGCAACACATTCGAACGGATAGATTTGGTAAACATGCCAACGAAAGCAGCTGTCTCTGGACTTGGAGTCCCCTTTTCCAAATTCTTTATCATCTCCTCAATGTGGCGAATGAAAGGGGACCCTAACAGGCTGTACCTTGATTAGTTCAGTCGAGCCAAAGCTTCCTACCCTTCTGGGTTCTGGCCACAGTTGTAATACGGGCGTAGTGTTAATCTGAATGTCATGATGCTCCTAACCAGAACTTTCAAGCATCAAGGTTTGTGAGTCCTCGTATAGATGGACCAAGTTCCTTCAACTGCCGGCATTTTCTTGTCTTTCTAGCAGACCTAACAGTATATATATCCCACATTCATCTCTTACCAACATGTTCAAAAACCATTCTTCCTTCTTTCACACAACAGCCTCTTCATTTCGCAAGCATACAGCACTCCTTCATCTATCAATTCTTCTCAGTCAGCATGAAGTTCTCTATCATTACATTATCCCTCATCAGTCTCGCCACTGCAGCACCTGCAGCCGCGCCTCAGAGCGGTGAGATCTCATATGGCGCCCTCAAGCACGACGGTGTCCCTTGTTCAGTCAGGGGCGCCTCGGCCGCTAATTGCCGTCCTGGTGCTGAAGCCAACCCATATAACCGGGGCTGCAGCGCCATTGAAAAATGCCGCGGTGGTGTCGGTAACAACGTAAGCTCACAGACGACATTTCTCAGTTGCAACGCCGACTAACTATTTATTCAGTGAGACAATCCATCAAGTTCGGCTACTGGAATGGTTTGGATGGAGCCGGAGGGTCAGAACATAAGGGAACTGCGAGTTATGATAGAGCCTAGGTTTTTCATCCGACCGACTTGTGGTGTACAACCTGGAACGGTGTTCTCAGTTCACAGTTGCTGTAGATCTTTGTTTGTCATTAGGACAAGATTATTCATTTGCTTCTTTGTCTATGAACTTATCCGTTATTATTGAGGAATAGCCTACCAACATTCCGTATGCTGTGATCTTACCTGTGACTACACTCATCAATAGCATAGAGAGCAAGTGTTACAAATTCAGTTCAGGCGGGAAAGGAAAGAGGTCATTATTTCAATGAGAATAAGCCCCCTGCCGTTTCTATAGTATTTTAAGTCTATCAGAATTAATATTTGCTGTCGATCTTGCAACGCGACCGGCTCTTTGGTAACCTATGGCAGGCCAGAAAACACCTACCATTCTTATCAGTTGCCAGGAGATAGTTATTCTGCATCTTTACTGGGTCAGAGCATAAATTTATTTGCCATCACTCTTCCAAGTTGTACGTACCAAACTCGTGTTGATGGAATTTGGTTCATTCAAGAGCAAAATTGCATAACAGCCCATTCGTTTCATCGTGAGACCAAGTCAAGTCAGGATGCAGCAATCTCTTTTATCAAATAGTGACAGATGATAAAACCCTTTTACATCTTTAAACATGATATATATTCATTTAGATAAATGAATGATTTTAGTATTCATTATTAGTCTTGGATGTTTCCCAGTGATAAATAGGTTGGAGCTTGTTGTTTTGCCTGTGGGGCTTGAGAGGTTGTTGTGGATCAATCATTTGCAGATCATAACAGGCCTGATCAACTTTTTATTGCCAAAATAGCATTGTGGGTCAGGAGGGCGATCATGAACTCACGATATGAACATTATGAGGCCCAAGCTGTTAAAAATGACGTTGAAACATACATGTTAAATGGAACTGCAGGGTAGCAGCGTCATACAATTCTCTATGCCTTATCAAAGCTACCGACCACTTGGGTAGGATTGGGAGAGATAACGACAGCCTTATCTTGGCAGACAGCCGGTGTGAGATTGGAGAGAGATTGGAGAGCCAATCACTGGAACACTGTGCTGATCGGACTCAGCCGATTGGTAGATTGTGATCCTCACTCCTTAATCAAGGAATCGCCGTCCGCGGTAATCCGCCCCACTTAAGTAAAATAAGAAGCACGTCAGCAAATGCATCATCCCAAAGTCAAAATGCGCGCCGTTTCCCGGCGCCAAATTAGGTAGTTTCTTCACTCCTTTATTTTACGTGCTTTTTTTTGGTTTGAAGATCCTACTGCCTGAGCTGCGTAAAGCAGCCAGGTCACTCTTGCAATAATGGCATCTGTACATATTGTCTGTCTTTACATCATTGCTTCTTTCACTGTTGGCGTCTTATCAGCGACTTCTCATGACTCTGACGTGATCATCTATGGCAACACGGTTGCTGCGCTGGCTGCTGCCATTCAAACGGTTCGTATGAACAGAACCGCCACTTTAGTCTTTCCGACATCACGAATCGGCGGTCTTACTACTTCGGGCTTGGGCTGGACGGACTCAAAGGATGGAAATACCATTGGTGGAATTGCCAGGGAGTTTTACGGCAAAGTGTACGACTATTACGACAACGACGACGCATGGACGCGTGAAACACGAGACGACTATCTCGCAAAACATATCGAGGCGCAGCCTGGACCAGCTATTGGCGACAAGGTTCAATGGACGTTTGAGCCCAAAGTAGCAGAGGAGATCTTGGAGAAATGGATCAAGGATGAGGGAATTCCTGTCTTTCGCAACGAGTCCATCCTTCGTACTAGCAGCGGCGTGAAGAAGGATGGGACCGTCATCAAATCATTCCAAACGCGGTCCGGGTCAACTTTCTCTGGAAAGATGTTTATTGACGCTGGCTACGAAGGCGATCTCATGGAGACAGCAGGCATATCATATCGCGTTGGGCGCGAAGACAAGCAGGAGTTTGATGAGTCGGCGGCTGGTATTCACTTCAACGAGCCCAGGAGACTGGCTGCCATTGACCCATACAATGATCCTGATCATCCTGATAGCGGTCTGCTCCCCGGGGTTGGTCGCGTGATCACCAAGTTCGCCGCCTTGGAATCGCGTGGCAAGAAAGATCATCGTCTTCAAGCCTTTAACTACCGATTATCTTTAACGAGAGAGGATGACAACAAGGTGGAATTCTTCAAACCCGATGGCTACAACGAGTCCGATTACAAGATCTTGATCAGATATATCAAGACTGGTTATCTCGGCCCGTTCTTCACGACACAACTCATGCCGAATCTCAAAACCGACACTAATGCGGCTGGCCAAATCAGTACTGACCTGATAGGCGGAAGTTACAACAAGACATCCAATTATGCTGAGTATTCGTACGAGGAGCGGGAGGCTGCTGCGAAGAGGCACAAGATCTGGGCGCAAGGACTTCTCTGGACATTAGCGAACCACAAAGATGTACCGGACTTTATTCGCAAGAACACCAGTGCCTGGGGCTATGCGAAGGATGAATGGACTGATAACGGCAACTGGCCGTACGAAATATACATTCGCGAGGCTCGACGGATGGACGGCGTGTATACCATGACACAGGCCGACATTCAGCACCCGAAGCCATATGACAACGACACTGTCGTTGCAGTCGGGTACTATACCCTTGACGTCCATCAGGTCGAACGTGTCGTTATCAACGATCGGATACATGACGAAGGCCTGATTCACGTCCCCAATCCCGGGCCTTTCAGCGTCCCTTACGGATCAATCGTTCCCAAGAGGGAGGACGCCACAAACTTCGTCAACCCTGTGACAATGAGCGCCACGCATATTGCTCTGTCTGCAATCCGCATGGAGCCTGTCTATATGATCATGGGACAGAGTGCAGGGGCAGCGGCTGTTTTGGCCATTGAGGATAATGCCGCCGTGCAAGATGTTGATAGAAAGAAGCTGAAAGGAAGATTAAAGGATCATGCACAGGTCCTGGAGTCTATCTCTACAATATTGAGGCCGAGTCAGCATTTGCTTATAGTTGGTTTCATTTCGTGTCTTTTTTATATCATATTATAGACGTATAGCAATAGAGGTATATAGAATGATAGGGCTTAGTGTTTTATTGCAGTCACTGCGCGAAACGTAGTTTTGCATGCGTGCTGACCACCAAATTCCGTTGACTTAGGGAAAACTGAATCCTACACAATGATTGGGGCGCTTGTGGCAGTCTTATGTAGTAATCACGCTCCTTTGAAATCACAAGCACTCGTCTATTAGGTTCGGACTGTTCTCAATACACTATCATAGCTGATCTTGCTGGCCCCGAGCACAACATCAATAAAGAAGGTTCCGCTATCGATAGATCAACAAATCCATAATACAACAATTGTATGAATACCGCAAAAATATGAATGCTGTTCCAATCGGAGATTGTTCTTGTCGAGGGTGTATACGTGGCCCTCCAAAACCTCGATTTGCTTAGGAATTATTCTTATGTTAGCCTCATATATCTTGCTGAGACATCATGAGCTTTAGCCATCGATGATACGACCTTCCAAGAGCTCCTTTTGAAATGGCCACTCGTCCGTCCTGAGCTGTCTTCGGTCTTTCCACTCACCCCGCTGATCCGAATATTCCTCGAAACTTTCCAGGAAATCAGCCAACTCAGGGCATGAGTCCAAAAGGCCATCGATAACTTGGCTCGGGGTCCCATCAGGCGATTTTATGTACAAAGATCTGAGACCTTTTGCCTTCTTGCAGGCTCGGATGACGACCCTACCGACGACACCAGAGAATATGTCGACATGCCGAAGGGTAGATGAGTGTGCTTCGATCATGTTGGCAAGAGCCTCATTCGTGGCTTCTGATACCATGCGAGTTCTACGCCTGGCTCTGCTATATATTCCTTCCACATTTTTTATAGATATCTATTCCAACGGCCTTCCTGTCTTAGCAATGGTGTTAACGCCGTCGACAGAAACATAGCAACATCTCCTCAGAAATAGGACTTCTAGTTTTCTCAGATGGGGTATGACTTTTGAGATCCAATCCTTTTTCTCCGCTACCTGGTCAACTTTTAGTGTTTCTAGTGTGCTCACCCATGCTCGACAGGCTTTCTCCAGATCGTCGGTGGTGACGAGTCTGTATGAGACCACAAGAACCTTAAGCTTCTGGCACTGTTGAGATATATCGAAGAGTGGAGTATGACTGAAATCCAAGAAGGTATCCCGGCCGAGCTATAGAGATGTCAAGTTGCACGAAAGGTATTGAAGAGAACTTTGGGGTAGCCAAGCGGACGGGCCATCTATGCCAAGGTCTCAAGCTGTTTCAGTGACTGCTTGACATGAGTGTGGCCGGAGATCCAATGAGAGAGATATTTTTGCGCGCGAGCTCCTCCCATTCTGACCCGGCCGCCATCATCACCCAATGTCAAGCGGGTATAGTAATGGAATGACTTCATATTGGTACAAGTGCCGAGTATGAACTGTAATTTGTCAAGTTGATCGCCGTAAGCCATTTCTGGGTTCCCCTTGTCATTACCCACGAATACAAAGTCGACGTTGGGGCATGAGGCGATGATATCCATCACAAAATTATCATTTTTCACTTGGTAATTCCAATGGAATAGCAGAGACCGTAAAAGGTTCGCCCGGTCGGCCTGATTTTTAGGCTGAACAATAATTTCAACTGTTTCTCAACGTCCCGAAGGACTCCGGGATGCTTATAAATGAATTTCTCGGCGATTGTGTTCAGGGTTCTGCATGTACATGAGAGTGCAATCAAAGTCGACTCTCTCGATCGGGATTGTTGACGAAGGGTATTGATGTATCCAATAATCATTCGGTAAAGCTTCGCCGGCAACTTCACGGAGTGCTAGAGTTCGCCAGTCGACATGGAGATAATATTGATGCTTCCAGCTGTGGTGGTTTTAGGTGTAATGCCGAAATCCTGGAGAAATGCTGTTGCTGTTTGGGCCCGCCACTGGGCATCTTCATCTTCCGGGTGTTGCCTTGCGATGGAGTTGGCTAATCTTGTGACGTTCGTCAATTTATCTTCAACTCTCCCCCTAGACGTTGATGTCTACATAATGTCAGATGATAGTTGAATAAGTGTCCGACCATGTCTGTTGATTGAGAGAAGTTGACGTGGCCGGAACACAAATACTGAGGCGTGATGGCTACACAAGCACCACGTGACTAGGCTAGGCTGCACAAGATGTTGACTGTGTTAGGCAGACAGATTGCTTTTCTTATGTGTTATTTGGGGTCATTCAGATTGCTCTGAAGGCAATTTTTAGAAGCTTTCCTTATTTGTTGTTTGCGGTGATACAGATTGTTTTCAAGGCAATCTAGAGAGCCTTCTAGAATCCTAGCCTGCTTGTCTTCTTCTCTTTATGTAGATGAATCGAGTTGTATCTTGCATCTCTTCTGGCTGGCTACCGTTCTGGTTTGTACTTTGACAAGGTTGAGATGGTTGAAGAGGCCTCAGTCCTAGCATTTCATAAGGCGCAAGGGAATCGGTTCATACATCGTATCGTCTGGTTTAAAGAGAAGAAGAGACCATAGAGCAGTACACAAGGATTAATATATTCTGAAGACTCATCATATTGGAACAGTTCAACTCTAGCATCTCTTTAGGAAGAGTTGGAATTATCAGCACACGACCAGGCGCCTGATCCTCCAGCAGCTTTGTATGCCTGGATGATATCGACGATTGACCCATAAGTACCAGCAACCATCAACAAGGTGCCGGAAGCAATGACAAACACACTCCATCCACAAGCGGATAGCCACTTGGGCGAAATAGCGCGCTTCTCCCAATTGTCGTAGAACCACATGAAGCCCATGGTCTGAAAACACATGAGGGTACCGACGAGCGCCCCAATCAGGGAGATAAGGCTGTAGAAGATGGGAATAGCACTGGCGATGATGTAGGCAATGATTGACACGATAAATGTGCAACCTAACCAAGTGCTCCAGTGAATCGCGGAGTTAGACGCCAAATGCTTTGTGTTTCTCAACAGTCGGACAAACATGTACTTGCTAGGCAGCTGTATCTTGTTAGCGACAAAGAATTAATGGAGGGACACGAGTCGTACATGAGTGACAAGAGTAATCGTAACGATCAATCCTGGAATTGCGACGCCGTAACTGGCCTTCTTGATGGTCTCACCAGCCGAGCCAAGAGCAGGCGATGACACATAAGATCCACAGAAGTAGTACATCACGCAACCGATCGTGAGATAAGTAACTGTCACGACGGTCTGACAGATAGCCAGAGCTTTTGTGTATTGTTCGGGTCGTCGCATCTCAGCAACAATGGCGAAGAAGCCTGGGGTGCCGCCAAATGCTGAGACAAGGGAGCAAATTGCTGAAGCTGCTTGGACGAAGGAGGGTTTGTTGAAGAGTTTGTAGTCTGAGACCCAGACGCCGTCTTGGGGGGCTGCTGCTGGTCGCTCTTGGACACCTGTAGCGATGGTGACCATGATCACTGCAGATGTTAGTTATTAACCTCGATGTTTGATGTGGAACTCACCGGAGACCATGATGCTGATGAGACCGATCCATGCCAGCCAGCTGATGCGAGCCAGGGTTCTGATGCTCGAGAGACCAAAGCCCAGCACTGCAGCGACGGCGACGAAGACAGCGGTACAGGCTCCATGGCTAGATACAGCGTTGAGGCCAATCGAGAGACTGAGCATGCCAGCACCGGATACAAAGACCCAGTCTATGTACCGAATCAGCATTTCGCTATTCATGACTGACATCACAACTTACAGATCCACATGGCAAAGCCAAAGAACTCCTTGCCTACGACTCCAAACATCATTTCTCCCGCATCGTCGATCGCGTAAACATGACGGTGGCGCAGCTTGAAGACACCGACGATCCAATTGGACCAAGTCGTTATAACACCAACAGCTAGCAGACAGATAATGCCGGGGATCATGCCAAGTGCGTTGAATGTTGCTGGAATTGAGAGGACACCGAGACCGATTTGCGTTTTCATCATTAGGCCAGCTGTACCGATGAGTCCGACCTGGAAAGCCCGTCAATTCTGTGAATCATGCCATTTTCCGCGGCAAAATCTGCTTACGCTTCTGTAGTCAGGACCCTCATCCGAAATGTCACCGAAAACAGCATCGTGATGCAACAAGGTGTCATTGTCGGGCTTATTCAACTGCGAAGAAATCATAGCCGGGTCATTACCCTTCTCCGCAGCCGAATTGATGTTATAACTATTCATGATGATGTGTTGCTAGAAGCAAGGATACGCAAAATAAAAAGAACAGCAGCCGGACAGGTCTTTATACGTAAAACTTTGACTCATGCTCCATACTCAGCCCACTCTCGCCCCCAGACCCAGTATTGAGAAACTGGCCCCGGGCATCGGGAGCGCATCTGCCGAGCAAGGAGATGAACCAATTACGCAGGCTGTAATGAGTGAGCATCCGGGGTTCCCCAGATATTACCCCGCGGACGGAAGATAGGAAATCTACTGTTCCAACGAGTCTAATCAATTGTAGAGGAACGGATAGAGAGGGAAAATTTGGTGATAATGTTCCGTACCCACTGCGGAAGTGGTAGGACCAATCGCTTTCCGCGCGCTGGAGCGACCTCGGTGGGTTGGCCAATGGGAATGGCACAGACCCTGATGTGTGCGATACGCCTTATTACATAAATTCCGAGACCGTGCATATAACCCCGATCTTCGGTCCTTTTTAGTGAACGCAAGTTGCAGATAGGAAACTTATTATATCTTTCCGGTCTGAGATAAAAATGCGGCTATCCATTATGCAGTTTGACAGATATCGTGTCTGCTACTGATTGGTTTCGCTTATCCAAGTCCCGAGCTGAAACAATTGACTTCGAGTGATAGGAGATTCGAAGACATTGCCATTAGCAATCCAGGTTTTGAGTTTTGACCTCCTGGGACATGATTCACGCTAAGAGACCCTGTTGGCGTTTCGTAGCTCTCAGCCATGTAACATCGAAATTCCGTCCCGTTCATCCGTCGATCCGCAACCGCACGGAAGTCTATCTTCACCTCATGTGTATTAATATGTTGCAGTTCTTATACAATTTGATGCTCGCCTATACTTGACAGCCCCTTACCCGACTCCCGATGTATATTAATAGGCTGAACGCGTGTAGCCGACGGGTAAGGGGCATCTTGTAATTCCCTGATCAGGTATGAGCCAAGAAATTGTCGGCAAGTCAAAGGATGCGGCCGATATTACGTGACGCTATCCGATCATTCCACTAATTTTCTCTCCCTATACTCAGCTGTATTCGATGTTATCTCCCTGGATTCCATGATGGGAATCGTTGGGATTGCATGGCCATTCTATTACTTGCCTAATTTACTGGCAATGCAGGCGGCGGTCAAGTTTCCAAAAGAGACGGGGAGACTGGAGATGAACCAGGGGTTACGACACAATAACAGCCGAATCTAGGGATTGCTTGCATCCAGAAACCTCAGGCGGACGACCCATGCTCCAGCTGCTGAGGATAGGATGCTGAACACTTGGAGTAATCGGCCTCCCAGCAGGTCTGTCAACCAAAGTTAAGCGAGGTTGTAACAATAAGAATCGATAAGAGAAGTGGGGCTTCCTTTTTGTGTTCAAGATCAAGAGGGTGGAAGCGAAAATGGCAGAGCGTACCTAGTTCTATCCCTACTCGGTTTCAGCCGCTATTACCCAGCAGTCATGTAGGCCATGCCCGATCAACAGGCTTCAGGGGCAAAGAAAACTTAGGACCTTGATCCTAAATGATAAGAAGACTTAGGTAACTTAGTATAAATTTAGGATATCTTTATTAAGTTCAGGATACCTTTTGCTGGGTTTATTTTAACATCGTATGTCAAGATCTGATCTTTTCTTGCTTCCCGAGGACAGGCCCTGGCTGACGGTCGAAGTGTCCATCTTTTGGGCTCCCCACTTCGCCTTGTATGCGACCATAATACCTTCCAAGTTATTTGTGGTGACATAACCTCTTAGCCACAAGCATCTGCTGCAAATAAAACATCTAGTTCGCAAGTAATGCCTGCAGTCCCCCCTGTGCCGTCGGCTTGATAATGTTGTCTCATAACCCTTCTAGTGGCACCACTTTTCGCAATTCTTGGAAGCATTAAATGCACATTCGTTCTCACAGACTTGCTTGCCAATAGTTGGTCCTTCTCTCATGCAACCAACCTGACACGGCCCGGCCCAAGAGTTAACACATATATAGTAGTTTCCCTTTGTGCATGCCTTGGACTTGCGAGTCTCAAGGGTGGATACGGCTTCAATGTCAGCAGCAGGAGCAGACAGGGCGATGCTCGACAAGGCAAGGATGCTGACGACGGTGTTCTAAGGAAGTCTCAGTGGCATTGGTCAGGAGTGTTATCAATCGACATACCGTGAGGGACCACATATTCGGGGAAGTAGCTTTTTATGGCTTTTGAACTTTGGAGCATGAGTGATAGATGATGGATAGGATGAGGACGAAAGAGATCAAGGAGGCAGGAGATGATGCCCTTATATAGGTCTGGAGTACTCCGCTTCTATGCGTTATTCGCCCTTAAACACACCTTCCAAGTAAGATATCTTATGACTATGCTGCAGGCCGTCTGACCCGAGTTGCCGACGTTCCGGGCAATCATCCTCTCCAGGGGTCCTGAGAATCCTAGCTGCATAGCCGCCTACTCTAAGAGGACCAGCAAAGTTTTGCTAGGCAACAAACGGAAGTGCTATATGATAGACTAAATAGAAGAGAAGCAGATGTTCTCCCACAGCTCCGTATGGGAATGACGAGGATTAACAGTTACCTATGTAAGATAGGGACGGCGGATTCGGCCATATGCGATTCTTGACAAGCAGCCGAGACGATGGAAGATTTTCTGGTTCGATACACAAGGTGGAGGATATAGCGCGAAGGCATGAGACAACTTGGACAAAGCATGATGGGAAATCCCTCATTCCTTCGGGGAGGCAAATTGATGTTGGTTGGACAGAAGTGGACACCAACCAACCAACTGCATAACACTTTGCATAGCGAAATGACTGGCTTGACTTTCGGACAACCAACACACAATTGCTTCTACCAGCCTTATCTTATCTTATCTTATCTTGTCTGCCAACTTTTATTATCGACTACCCTAAACCCCAGGAGCTGAAAACTAAGCTCCCTACTGAGGATCCTCCCATGAACCGGCTGGTTGGGCAGCATGCTAAGCTAATTGAGTTAGGCGTGCCTGACCGCTCATGTACGTAAGGATTGCTAATTGCTCTTGTAATTGTCAAACGTCCCGCTAAATAATTGCTAATCATTGTAATACAGCACCCCCAGCTTCCAATGGTCGCACCAATTGACTTGACAGGCACGACAGTCAGTAGTGAAGATTTCTAATCAAAGTTGTACAATAGTCTCAATATCTTTGATTGTTAGTCTATGCAATGTAACGGTCGCAAATATATAATGCCGCGTTGCCCTCCGCAGCCTCAAGGTCTAGCCCAGCCTGCTGCCAACTTCAAGTCGAACCCAACCGCGCATCTGACCATATGGCTTCATCATCATCAACGCAGACTGGCAAAGCCAGCAACAGAGAGGACTTATTGTCCGTTCTGAGAGGTCAAAGCCTTAGAGTCCCGGACTTGGCTCTGATGCATGCCGGATGGCCGAAAGACACAAACCCGCACGTTGAGGCCATAGACGTCAAGATACTTCAGTTGATTGAAACGTCAGAAAATATCTCCCGAGAGAAGCCAATAAGAATACTGACACATCTGTCAGACATGCTGTCAACGAAATGGTGCGCTCGCGCTTGACCAAAGCTAACCTGTCGGAACAACTCGCTGGCTGGTACCCGTATGCCTCCCGCGAAAAGCTAGAGGTCTTGACATCCTTCCAAGTCTGGATGTTCATCATCGACGACCTTCTCGATCAATATTCCATTGTCGAACAATTCGATTACAACAAGCTGCAGGCCCTGCTGAATGACTGTGAAGACTATGTTGAGAGAAGCCTTGGTGTATCAAGCCAGGAGGTTGAGCGGTCGACTCGTTATCTAGACCACGATGCTGTACTGTCATTTGGGGAGTACGCCTCGACTGTTCGTCGTCTTTATAGTGACAATCCAAGTTACCGAAAGCGAATCGCGAGGGAGGCCATTGCTACCCTGAAAGCATACCAAAAGGAAGCTTTCAATCGAAGAAATGCCCATCTTCCTTCCCTTGACGAGTATCTTGGCTACCGGGATGCATCTTCCTGTATGAAGCAAGTGGCGGCCAACATCGAATTCGCCAATGGACTCAACTTACCTGAGTACGTCATGGAATCTAAGGAGATTCAAGATCTATACGAAGCTTCCGTCGCTGTTATGTGGATCACGAATGACATGGTGAGCGTGCGCAAAGAGATACGAGAAGGGTTCGTCGAGAACATCGTGGTATTGTTGGCACACGGCGATATGCAGCGAGGACTTGATGCGGCACTCGAAAGGCTTCAAGTTGAGATTGACAGAGTGAACAAAGCTTCTGATGACGCTGCGAGGCGATTTGCCGGCGAGACCTTTGAGAGCGACATTGCCCTGCTGACCAAGAACTGCAACAATATGTGTTTGAGTAGTTGGTTCTGGAGGTAAGTTCCATTTATGTCCAATCCTAGCGTTATAACTGACAATAACAAAACAGCGTCAAAACCCCAAGATATTGTCTGCACGATATAAAGCCGGATGCGGATGGAGGATTCAACTTCACGATTGATCAAATTGCCGAGGGGACATTGTGAGTGCGTTGGGCCGTTGTATTTCCGGGAAGGCCATCACATTCCGTCACTTGAGAACCCACTCTACGGAGTCGTTCATTTCTAACAAGTGTTGGTACTAGAGGAGTATGAATGACACGTTTTGTATTCTCTGTGGCGCAGTGATATCCCCATGACGGCGTCAACCCTCCACACTATAATATTCATTCCGTAACAATTTCAGAGCCCCCAAACAATCCGGCCCGATACCGCCCTCTATTAATCAATAAAATCAGATTAGATTAGATTGATTAAGCAAATTTTACCTTTCTAAAACTTTGCCTCACATCTTTCTGCTTTACCTTTGGCCCGAGATAATCTGACTGACGTACGCGGTGGAGCTAACCGTGCCGTGTTTACCGTGGAAAAGACCCTCTTTGCTTTACGAGCCTCATCGCTATTTGCCAAGCATCCCACTCAGCTTGCCGATCCTGCCGTGTTTTACAGGGACGCAACCAACAGAGTCGGAACCAACGGGGCAAGATGATCTTATCTGATGCGTTCTTTTCGTTGTATGATCCACCGGTGTCGGAAGATTTATGCCGGGGGGATACAGCATGTCATTTCTTTTTAATGTAACCCTTTTTCTCGTCGAGAAGTTTAAAAGTTCTCAAGCTTAATTCTCTCTTTCTCGCTTGAACCGCCAAAATGGGCTTCTGGAACAGGTCGAACAAGACCTCTGATGTCGATCTCCAAGACGTCACAACGACTACAGACCACGAAAAGAACAGCCATCCTGAAGATGGACACCCAGCTGTTCCCGATGATGCCCTCCCCGCCGAGGATGTCACGGAGGGTGTCAAAGACATGGAGGCCATCACCCTCGTATGGAGCAAGGCATCTCTGATCTGCCTCTTCATCTTCATCTGGCTCGTCTACCTTCTCAATGCTTTCCAAAGCTCGACCGTCGGTAATTTATTGCCGTATGTCACCAGCGACTGGGCCGCGCACTCGCTCCTCAACACCATTGGTGTTGTCGCGAACTCAATGACAGCCGCTGTCTTCATTCCCCTCGCCAAACTACTTGATCTTTGGGGCCGAGCCGAGGGCTATCTTCTTATGGTGGGATTCTGTGAACTGGGCTTGATTCTGATGGCCACGGCCAAAGATCTGTCCACTTACTGCGCCGCGAATGTACGTAACGGAAATCACATGCTGGACGTCGAAGCTAATGTAATCGCAGGTCTTTTACTCAGTCGGTTTTACGGGCCTCATTTACAGTATCGATGTCATGACCGCCGATGCTACCAATCTAAAGAACCGAGCCTTGGCATATGCCTTCACATCGTCGCCCTACATGATCTCAGCCTTTGCTGGATCTTATGCTTCGGACAGAATGCTGGCTGATATCGGTTGGCCTTGGGGGTTTGGCACCTTTGCCTTCATCACGCCTGTCGTCTGTGCGCCCTTGTATCTTCTTCTCAAGATTAACCTGCGAAAGGCTAAGAAGAATATTCTGCCAAAGAAGTCTAGTGGCCGCACCTTGAAAGAGAGCATCTGGCACTATACGCTTGAATTTGACGGCAAGTTCAAAACGAAGCTACAGGTCTCCTCAAAGCTAACCATCGTTATTCTGTAGTTCTCGGCGTATTCCTCTTCGCCACTGGCTTGGTCATCTTCCTCCTCCCATTTACCATCGCTTCCATGGCCCCGCATGGCTGGTCAACTGGATACATCATCGCCATGATCATCGTCGGCTTCATCCTTCTCGTTGGTTTCGCCCTCAACGAGGTCTACTTTGCGCCAGTTCCCTTCCTCAAGTTCCACTTCTTGACTGATCGAACCCTTGTTGGCGCTTGTCTCCTCGATCTTACTTATCAGATCTCGTATTACTGCTGGAACAACTACTTCACGTCTTTTCTTCAAGTTGTCAACTATCTGACAGTCGCAGAGGCCGGTTACGTTAACAATACCTTCAACGTTGTGTCCGGTTTCTTATTGTTCCTCGTGGGTTGGGGTATTCGCAAGACTGGATACTTCAAGTGGCTCCTCTGGGCTGGTGTGCCGCTTTATATCCTCGCCCAAGGCTTGATGATCTACTTCCGAAACCCAACTGGCTATGTGGGGTACTTGGTCATGTGCCAGATTTTCATCTCTGTAGGCGGAAGTGTCTTCACCATTTGCATGCAGCTCGCTGTTCTTGCTGCTGTCGATCATCAGCACGTTGCTGCGGCGTTGGCTATGCTGAGCGTCACTGGCACGGCGGGCGGCAGTATCGGCGACACAATTTCTGGCGCCATCTGGACGAATACCTTTGAGAAAGCATTGAAGATGTATCTACCCGCAAGTGCGCTTGACAACCTCGATGCTATCTACGGAGATCTCCCTACGCAATTGAGTTATGCGAGGGGAACGCCTGAGCGTATCGCGATTCAGAAGGCATATGGATATGCACAAACCCGGATGTTGGCAGCTGGCACAGCCATTATGGCGTTGTCATTTATCTGGGTCGCTCTTATCAGGAATCTGAAGGTCTCGGAGATGAGGCAGACCAAGGGCAATGTTTTCTAGAAGGTCTCCTCTAGGAGGCCAGATGCCATCGATGGGCTGGGTTAATGGTTGGAAAGGCCGAAACTCCGATGCTTCTCAAAAGTCATAGTCTAACCGAAATGTCATTTAAGATATGCATGGTCAATAAGCATAAGCCCAGTGGGTCTTTTTCTTCTCCCCTGCGCAGTGAGACCCTCTTCCACGTGTGGCAATGCCAAAAGATTAGATCAAGTCAAAGGCTCCCCTAAGAATGGTTGATGAGATTACGATCTAGCGCTTCTTCTTTTATTAATCATGGAATCTTTCCATTTTGTTGTGTTGGGACAATTCCTTGCGTTGAAAGTGGCTGGCTGAGACGTCTGTCGCCCAAGCAAGGGGGATGATTAGACAGCGGCTAATATTCTTTTGAACAGCTTTTCCACTAATTCGGGTCAATAGTCTCAACCTTAGAATGACTCTGGACCCAGAGATCGCAATCGAGACCCTGATTTCAAATGATGGCGTCTGTCACTATCGACCCCTTTGCATGTTGTCATTTCAACAAGCAGACCATTTTGCAGCCACCAACATTTCGCATTGCTTAGCCAGGGGAGGCAAAAAAAAAACTAAAAAAACTCAGGACCTTGATCCTAAATGACAAAAAGGCTTAGCTAAATTTACATGAATTTAGCATAACTTTACTAAGTTAAGGATATCTTTTACTGAGTTTATTTTGACACCCTATATTAAGGTCCCGTGTTTTCTTGCTCCCAGAAGCTTGGTTGCGCTCGGTTCGTTTGCCCTAATTCTTATACGTAGTCAGTGTCGTAGCAAATCTTTTTTCTTCTCGCCATTCTTTCGACCGCTGCTGTTTTCACGTAGAATGAAGGGCAATATTGGAGCGTTTGCGCTGCTCGGCGGTATTGTCAGTGGTGTTGCTGCCGTTGATGCGAGAGACGCGCAGTATGCGGACCAAGACCCTGGAACATGGTGCATCACCTACCTCTCAACGTACCTCGTCCCAGTATCAATTGCAACGGGACTCCCGCGCCCTATTGAAAACTCCACAGATGTCGAATTGATATCGACATCTACTGCCCAAGGTCCAGATCTCGCGTCCTCGGCTGCTTCTAGCGCATCCGCTTCGACTACTCTTGAGCCCACCACCGGACAGCGCATCATCCTTCTTGTCAGCCCTTCCGGCGGTAACACAAAGCGCGACATTGGTGGTTTTGTTGGTGAAGGCAACCCCGACATCTGCACGTTCGCTACTGTCTTCAACCTTGGCAATGGTCGGCTTTCCGACGGTGGTGTTCCGGTGTCATACCTCGGTGATGGATACCAGAAACTCCAGGCCTCGCCCTCATCTAGCGATAATGCAATCTCGACAACTTTCAGCTCTTATGGAGGGTTACTGCGCTTCCAAAATCCCTCACTACCCAATGGCGGAGCTTCATTTTGCCAGACGCCTTCTGATGGGCAGGTTTACATGACTTTCGGATCCAAGCCATCTGGCTGCTTACCGGTATCTCTGAACGTGTATAGAGGTAAGTTTTGATGTATCTGTTCCGGCCCTTACTAACAGTGGCCGATAGCCGAACAATGCATTGACGGTAGACTCGATGGCCTCGGTCCAACAACAACATCCACCAAGAATGATGAGACCATTTCAACACATTCCACTGAAACACATTCCACCGAAGCACATTCTACTAAAGCGCTTTCCACTGACGAGGCATCTGCTGACACCTCCGTTATCGAGTCTTCAATCGCCTTCACGTTTTCTACCGAAGGCTCTGAAGTATCCATTGGATCATCATCATCCAACATTCCTGCCAGCCAGGAGACAGAGGCGCCCAGTGGCGTGTTGACTGATGAACCGACTGCAACACAATCTCAGGGAAACGTCGTGATCACGAATGCCGTTTCCAACGGGCGATTCTCGATCAAGGACCCGAACTCAGAAAGTGGCATTTTAGGCTTCGATGCCGAAGGTGAGGCCAAGCAACAGAACGGCAACTGTTTTAAAGCAGATGGTAGCTCAGATAACGGCTGTGTTGCCTTGGGCTCTTCTTCCGACTCAAAGAAGCGAGCTTTCGGAGGACTAGCGAGTATCTCACAATTTCTTACCAACCTTGCTCCAAGCAGAAATGTTCTCTATACTGTCCAGTTCTATTACGTCGTCATCACCGCTGGAGGCAATCAGGCGTGCAGTGTCAATGCCTACCTCGGCAATACCCAGTTCTATACCATGGGTCTTTTCACCAGTGGTGGTGTTGGTGTATCCTGGAACAGAGTCCTCACTACTGTCATGGCGGACTCTCGAAGCGCCAACTTTGGCATTTCCATGTCTTGCACAGGTAATGGACTGGCACTGATCTACGTGGATTCGGTCTTCGTCTCCAATCAGGTAACACCTGATAACATCGATCAGTTCCAGTTGGACTTTGGGGATGACAACACCCCTGAGGAGACTGCCAGCAGTCTCCCATCCACTCCAACTATTGAGCCTCCAACTAGTGAACCGGCCAATCAAGTAACAACTGTTGAGCCAGCCACCACTGCCACAAACTCCCCTCCTGCTACCACGACAGGTTACACCAGACCTGAGGTTCCATCTCAAGAGGTCTGCCCCGATGGTTACAACCCTCCCGGCTTTTGTGGACAGAAGTGGCCGAAGCCTTCAGGGCCATTCTGCGAGTACCGTTCACAGCCCAATGCTGACATTGTGGCATATCCACTCTCGCAATATCCTATGCAAGGCATGGACATTCAGAAGTGCGCATTGACCTGTGGTTACATCGATGGATGTTTCGCATTTGCTGTGAACAACAACCCGAGATACCCTTGCAATTTCGTCCTTGAGCCATTGAGGGTTCGTGGTTGGACCACTGGAGATCCAGACCGTGTCTTGGAATGGTCTGAGTTAGCTTGCTTCAACTGTCAGCTCTGTGGTGAATCGCCATCGTCGACCGCTGGCCTTACTGGAGCTCCGGTGCTATCGGAGACAACTTTCATTGCGGAGCCATCCACCAGAGTTCCCCAGAACACTACCCACTGGCTTCCCGACCCACAGACAAGCTCTGGAAGCTTGGAGCCTACGCCAGGCACCAAGTCAACAAGCATCCGACCGCCTCGACCAGAGACCAGCGTTGACGTAGAGCCAACCTTCATCGAAGGCACCACCACTTGGCCTGAAACAACTCACACGCCTACTCAAGGCCCTGTTGTAGATACATCAAGCGACGCGCCCGAAAAGTCCACCTCCTTGAGCGAAGACTCAACATCCTTCACCGACGATGCAACATCTACTACGCAAGATCCCACTTCGACCTCAGAAACCACTACCGCCTCTTCGACCCCAACGGAGACATGCAAGTATACGCACGGCGAGATGTGCAACTTTGACCGCTTCAACTACCCCAAGGACGTTCTCTGCTCATGGGGCGACAAGTTGACCAGCAGAAGTTTCTGGTTAGAGACTCGCGAGTCATATCCTCACCAAGACCGCGTCGAGCAGTGCATAGCAATCTGTCAAGGCCACCCACTCTGCTTGACGGCTGGATACTCACAGTTCGAAAACCGATGCTACTTCTCTGAACTTCCCTTGCTCAAGGAGAACTTCGTCACCGAAGAGAACGACTGGAAGAAGCAGGTTTGGCTGGACACGCGCTGCTACACCGACTGCGAGGAGTGCGTTCCAGATTCTGTTCCTAAGGGTCCTCCCGATATGTGTGCGTACACTCTAGGTGATGAGTGCAAGCCAGTCGCCAACCCTCCTGCCGGTACGCTCTGCAATTACGAAGCTTATATGGGAGGTGGCTGGGTTGATGGAAATGATCCCAACTTGATCACTGTTTATACAGAGTATGCCCAGGCTACGCCTCGCCGCTGTGCTGCTATCTGCCGAGCTTATCCAGGATGCAAGGGTTCTGGATATAAGGATGATCGATGCAAGTTTTCGGTTTATAAGCTCGCTTTGAGCGGTATGCCCATACCACTTGAGACTGACAAGGACCCTTCCATGAACTCTATCTGGGATGATCCTGCGTGTTGGACATGCCCTGGCTGCCAGTAAGAGGACTACGCTCCCCATTTTCTTTGAATTTTCTCGTTGTCGTCATTCTGTTGGCACCTTTTATTTTGTCCCCCAAAATCTCTACAGAATGATTTCCTTCTAAAGAACTTCTTTTCTCGTGTATTTAGATTACAATAGTATGATAATGTCATGAATTGATCCTCACCATGGCACGTAACACGCAATGGCGTGAGGCTACAGAGAGACTTGCACTCCAACGCCGAGGAGAGACCATCACTGAAATCCGCTCCATGTGATGGCTTAAGCACGCTTTTGAATCATCATGCGGCCTCCAAACCTTTTCAAACTAGGTAGATCCGAATACCATGGCTTTCCTATGCTTGACGCCTCAGAACGCTTTCCGGCTCAATCGATATATTCCCCGGTCGTTATCACCAATATCTCAAACTCCATCTCCTCATAGTCCTCTGCAGAGTCATGTAGCTCAGCGGCTTTGGCAAACTTGGCGCACAGCCCATACATGACCCCCAGTTGCTCGATGAGCCCTTCGTCCGACAATAAGGCGAGGCTTTCTTCGCCAAGCCTCAATGCTTCCAGGTCTGTCTTTGGAATCTCAGCGAACTTCGGTGCATCGCCCGATTTCCCTGTATCCTGATAAATGTCAAGAATCCCCTTGATCTGTGCAATCCTGCGCCTTCGCTCATCGTGCTTCGCAGCATCTGGTCCTTCACAGGCAGCGCATTGACATGTGAAGCCCCAATTCGACAGCTCTTTCATCCTGGCCTGGTGAGAAATCACGACTTCGATATATGAGTTGGTGATCTCCTCGTCTTTGTCAATATCCCTCACTGCGTATACTTCCATGAACCCTGTTGGCTCATCATACACCCAGCATATGTTTGGTGTACACGAGTGATTCATTCGGCAGAAAATGGTGAACAGCCCGCATTCGAGACCTCCAGATGTGATGCTCGCAGCGTTTGTATAAAACTTGGCCAAGACAATGCCAGCATCGAGGTCTGTCCCAGGACATGGTTGACCCTGGAGGAATGAAAATTCGCGCAGCTTTTTGTCGTTGTGATAAAGATTCATCAACCGCTGTTTCTCTGGGTCGCTCAGATTCACGACTTGGTCAATGACACATCTGTACTCGGCTTTCGTCTTTGTCTCATCTTGCGAGACAGTCAGAATCGGCTTCTCGTGAATGATGCGTGTCCCAGCCTTGATGAGCTTTTTGGCAAAGAGGCCATGCCCATCAGCCGTCTCCTTCATCATATATAAACATTCTGCTTGCTCCATCTCGTAATATGAGTTCTCGTTTTCATCATGTGTGGTCAGAGTCGCAAGATATGCTCGCTCATGTCGATGATTTTCAGGCCGTGAATTTTCTGGTAAAAAGTTCATCGCGAGTAGCGGAGATCTCCGTGTCTTGTTGCACCAATCAAAGCCCCAGGTTTCTCGACGCTATTAATAGGCCTCGTGCTTCTGCTGAGTCTAACCTCAAAGAGATCGGTGCTCACAGAGCCGAGCTGTTTTAACTGGATAGCAGCTCTGGTTCTGCTCCACAGGTATAGACAGGAGCTCTAGGGTGAGTACTTTTCTTCATCATATCAGGACTTCAATTGACTTGTTCTCATGGTAAGTGTTTCATAATAGATTATTTGCAGTCGATAGAAGTAGCTGACTGTTCGTTTTACAATACAGAATTCAGACTAGAACCTTCTTTTCTAATGCTTTAGCAATTATTCTGGTTTGCTTCTCCCAACCAACTTTGAACATGACTGCATCTCACAGACTTAACTTGATGCTTAAGAAAGGGGGCTTGGCAGACATCCCACATTCCCAACCGCTGTATATAGAAACGAGACAAGACAAGATATAAAACCGGTATATGAAAATACGGGGATCGAGATACCTACAGCAATCCAATCAAGATTTACGCTAACATTTGAAACCTCTACGACTCTTCCTTCAGTACAAACATGCCACCATGCCATCCATATGCCCTCGTTAAACGTCGTCCGTGTCGTCTAGCCGTCTCAAACGGGATCTTCCCCATGGGGTGCGGTTCATGGAAATGACTGCCGCGCTCAACGTCCAGCTTAGTCGGATTAAACTGCCAGAATGAGCCATACAGCTTTTCAATGTTAAAGCCAGTCGCCGCCATGGCATAGAGGAAGTCGTTCCACGGGATCAAGCCAGGAGTCGATGTTACTTCAGGATCGAAGAACAGAGTACGGAACACCTTGAGTGCTTTGGCATCAACAGCAAATGTAGGCTGCGTGGCTTCAGTCGCTGGTTCTGCTTCATCAGCCGGCGGGGTCGCCTGCTCGGCAGGCAGGCTCTGTCGGGTCACGTTTGGTCTTAACCTTGGTCTTTGACTTGACTTCTGGTTTGAACTTCTTTGGTTCTTGCGCAGGATCGTCCAGAAATAATCTAGAAAGAGGTTTGTTGAGCTTCCATAGATCTCGATTCGTAATAGACTCAGCCTTGGAGTCGGTCTTTATAGGCTCAACCCACTCAGGCGTCCTTCGCAGAGTCCGCGGTCGGGAAAGCAGCGTGTAAACAAAAGTCTCCTTAAAGTCTGTGACATTCTTTTGAGTGATCTGGTCGATCTTGGCCCAGATTATGTCCAGGTTAGCTTCAGCTCGGCGCATGGTATCTACCGTCTCTTTGGTACGGCGCTTCCTATAAGGATAGGTAAACTTTCCACCCGACAGCTCTGCGAACCTAGCTGCTTCATCGAATTCTTTCTTCAGGAAAGCATCATGTAATTGCCCGAAGTTAGGGCCCGACCCATTCCAAACATCTCGGTATGTATCAATTTTAGATTGAATATCCTGGTCAAACTGGGCAGCCCATGGCTGGTACAGTTCCAGCTGCTTCAGACACTGTGCTATAATGGCAATATCACCTAGTATCTTGGCGACATGAGCCGATATGAATGCATCTGCTTTAGGGTCTGCCTGCATCAATCGCTCGAGCTCATCAACGACGAGCGGCAAGCGCGCTATAAAAAGCCCACAGTCATCCTTCCACAATGTTTGGATGAGGAACATGATCTCTTCATCGACTCCAGTAATCTTGAGCCCAGCACGGGGGATCACGGTCATATCTGACGTATAAGGATATGGAGGTGGCATGCGAGCGAAGAACTCCGGATGGGAGGTGAGGCGAATTCGGAGTGCTCGAGTTGCTCCAAGGGAACCATGACTGCTTGGTCCAGATTAAACTTGAATAACGCCAGAGCGTGAAAATACAGCTTGGGCAAGTCCTTCGCAGGATCAATATCGTTGCGAGAGGATTTCTCAAGTTGGATGCAAACCAAGACTTGACCATACAGAATTGAAAAGACTTGTAGGTTTGAATAGGCGTTCAAAACCATGTTCAGAAGGACTCGGGACCAGAGGGTATTGATTCGGTGGGGTTGAGTGACAGGATGCGGGTTACCATTGGTGTCTGGAAGCATCTCTTCACGATGGTCTATATCTCGCGGAACTGCTCTGAAAAGTAGGCAGGGTCCTCTCTCAAGGACCAAATATGATCTTCTGCAGCTAAAATCCTAGCCTCGAGAACCTTGAGCAGATGCGAAAGATCGAGGCCTGCTGGTCGCTTGTAGGGGGCCTCGGCAGTAATGGCAGCCAGGGATACAAACCCAGACGCGTCGCTGTCCGTCTTCAGTGTTGGTTCAGGTTGGATGGGGTATTCGTCGCTAATCATGGCGTCTGGGGGAATCTCGTGAAGAATTTGGTGGCAGCAATCAACGAGAAATTTCATGAGACGTTCCTGAACTTCGAGAACCAAGAGGGCATCTCCAGGGAGAAACTGCCTTCGGTTTCTCACCCGCTCTTCGGCATCTGGGTGAGAGTCCCAATGAATAAGCTTTCCGTATTCCTCGGCGTTGGTTGCGCCATGCATGATCACAGTATGGTGGTGAAGAAATTCAGGATGGAGGCCTTTCGTCGCTTTGCCAAACCACAGCCCCTCGTAATCAACTGCAGCAAAGGCAGGAGGAATAAGTCTTCCCCTAGCATTCAGCAACAAGAGCATGAGTTTGTGCCCAGATAAGTCTTCCTGGTTGACGATGGGCCACATGAAATGATCTTTCAGCTTGGATCCATGCTCGTGCCGATCTACGGCATGCTATTGTCGGAAAGCCGCGAAATCAGGGCGATGGCTAACAGGCATATCAGGCCAATTTTTGAGGAGAATTTGAAGTCTCTGCTGTCGAGGCTTCTTCATCCATCTTCTTTGGATAGTGGCCTCATGTCTCTCGAGTATCTTGTTAAGCTGTTGATAGCTTGCAAAGATGCTTTTTGAGTAGTTCTGGGCTCGCTCACGAACGTCTTCCCTTGTAGGATAACCGTTGAATCTTCCTTCACTGTAGGACATCAGCTCGCGCTGTGCTTCATGGTTGACACTGGGAAAGTCGGGATCTTCATAGACAAAGCCATCATCATAGAAGAGGCCCTCGTAATGATCATAATAGTAGTTTGATCTGGTTCTCATCGTTTTCTTCGTAACGAAAGTTCAGGCACATACGAAATGAGAATATCAGTCAAAAAATGATCAATTGGTGAAGAGAATAGAATGATTGTAACGTGATAGATTATGTTGAGCATGTGGTGGTAGATTCGTTGAGGTTGGAAGAGTAGCAAAGCTTGACGACCTGAAGCTGTTTACCTTTTTAGGTTAGGTTCTAGGCCTGAGGCAGAAAGGCAGCACTCGCTGGACCCTGTATCAGCGAGTGGAGTCACCTCGGCAGCTGAAAGTGGGGACGGAAGTTTGGTTCCCGGACTCCGATAACGCTCAGCTCATGTTGAGATGGTTACGGTCCTACGGATGAGCGGACTATCTATCATTCCAACCCTGCAAACCAGGACGAAAAAGTACGCCAAGGACCTTGTATCTACCAATATACACAGAGCACATCGTTGTTCAATCATAGTTCACATCATTTCGCAGATTGGATCCGATCAGTCATGTCGAATCCCAGGCCATCAGCGGCATATTCTCAGTCCGAAGTCCTATACACAACACAGCCATTTCTAGTACTGCCGGATCTTCGAGTCCTTCCTGAACAAGATGTTGACTTTCTCGAACTCAATCGGTGCTTCCACCTGCCTGTACGAACTGTCCAAGAAGAATTCATCAACCAGTACTTCTTGTACCTACATCCCTACTATCCGTTGGTAGACGAGAAAGAAGTCTGGGATATGTACTTGGGGGAAGAGAGTGGCGATGGAAAAGTGAAAGGCATGTCCCTGCTCGTTTTCCAAGCGATGCTTTTCGCAGCATCAGCGGT